>JAFVLL020040933.1:0-24066 GCA_021397915.2 Tor tambroides
ATTTACAAAATATCTTCATGGAACATGATCTTTACTTAATATCCTAATGATTTTTGGCATAAAAGAAAAATGGATCATTTTGACCCATACAATGTATTTTTGGCTATTGCTACAAATATACCCCAGCGACTTAAGACTGGTTTTGTGCTCCAGAGTCACAAATGAGATTACTGCTTTATTAAAGCAGCCTGAAATCACTTCAAAGTTTGCTTATGTAAAAATGAGTACTGTCAAGTGATTAATCACGATTAATCGCATCCAAAAGATTTTGTTTATATAATATATGTGTGTGTACTGTGTATATTTATTATGTATATATAAATACACACTTGCACGTATATATTTAAGAAAAGTTTTTAAATTAAATATATTTATAATATAAATTATATGAATATACACTCTTAAAAATAAAGGTGCTTCACGATGCCATAGGAGAACATTTTTTGTCTAAATGGTTCCATAAAGAACCTTTAATTTTACACAAAAGCTTCTTTGTGGCGAAAAACGGTTCTTCAGATTATAAAAAGGTAAGAACACTGCAAAAAATGATTTTCTCACTTAAATATATATACTAGAAAACAACAAAAATGCTAAGAATTCTTGAATCAAGATGAATTTACTTGACAAGTAAAATGACTTAAGATATTATGTCTTATTTTCTGAAAAAATTATCAAAATTTTGTTAGTTTTTGCTTAAAACAAGCAAAAATATCTGCCAATGGGGCAAGAAAAATAATCTTGTTTAGCCTCTGAATTAAGATTATTTTTCTTACCCCATTGGCAGATATGTTTGCTTGTTTTAAGCAAAAGCTTACAAAATTTTGATAATTTTTTCAAAAAACAAGTCTTAATATCTTAAGTCATTTTACTTGTCAAGTAAATGCATTAAATGCATAAGTAAATATTTTCAAAATACATACTATATACATAATAAATATACACAGTACACACACATATATTATGTAAACAAAAACTTGTATTTTTGAATGCGATTAATCGCGATTAATCGTTTGACAGCAATAAAAATAAAATATTTGAAGGTTTACTTGCATCACAATTGATTCAGATGAACTAGTCAAACATTGGACGATTCCCTTGAAGTTTGTACCACTAACATACAGCCATTTTTATGATATATTGCAGAATGTTTTGTTTAGATGTTGTCTTTTTGTTTCTATGAATAAGTAGAATTTTTACTGGGGTTTCCTGATAGAAACCACCAAAGCGAATGTGCTGTAAAGTCAAATCATGCCAATGGAACGGTTTGCGTCTGATGCTATGTATGGCGAGTCTGTGGATGATTTACAAAACCCAAAACAAATGCATGAAGAAAGATGAATTATAAACACAGGATTTAGTTCTAGCAGGCACACTTGGGATCTATTGCTACATAAAACAGCCCTTCACCAAACCTGCCAACCCGAATCGAACGGTTCGAGCGGACTGATCTCCTAATGTCAGTCTGAGATAGAAAAACACATGTGCTATAATCTTCACTAGTAATATAAGCCACAGTTACAGCTGGAGGCCGTTACAGTAGAAACTTTGACACGTTTTTTTAAATGCCAATAAATATCATTAATGTTATTCCTAAATGTAGCAAATTATTGCTGAACGTATAGTGTGCAAAACAATTAAAAATAAAGTGTTCTCGTTAACCCCTCCATACCATGCAGTTTCCACATGCAAAATAGAAATAAATGTGTCGCGCGTTCGAAAGGAAGCATGTGCGATAGTTCGCTAGAAGTTAGTAAAGACAGGTTTTAAGCGAGTGACCATCTGATTGTCTTTTACTAGTCTTGATATAACGACACCGAGCGAAACGTCATAAGAAATGGCAAAAAAAAAAACAACAACAGAAAGTGCAAATACCACTGCCTTTTCATCGCTAGCGACACAAATCGGAAAGAGGTAATCGTCATGCTTTCCAAAACGGCGTGAATTATGAACATTTATAACATGGATGCACCGCTAAGATTCTTCTACGTCATCTCAAATCTTAAAAGGAATCACGGCATTTTAAGTAAGACCTTTAATGAACTTACGGATTAAAATGCGTTGCTTTCTGTCTAATATACGATGATTGCATCCTCTAATTGCGACTACGGATCTCATTCATGCATTCAAACTGTGAAGGTTGACGTGTGCATGTTCAAAGAGCATGTCTGCGACACTTTCCCCTTGTATATTCAAACAAACAAGAAATAAAACAGTCTACAAAAACCTCCCAGGATTTTGTGTCTATGTTACATTCGGTAAACAAAAAGGAAACCGATAAAGTCCATCATCACAGAAACGTCTCGCGATCTCGGTCTGTGAAAGGTTCACTCGGGTCTGTGTTCGCGGCATCTGGGATTAGAGCGTGAAAAAGTTCGCTAGTCGCTCGCGTGACGCTGTCGTACGATGGCGGACACGAAGTAGCCGATAGCGTTTCCGTAACTTCGACTTCGGCGCCGTAGTTCTCCATAATCATCGCAACTATAAGTCCTTCGTTCTCCGGCGAACTGTCGCCATCTTTGGCGGCGTCTGGCATGTGGAGTTGACGATAAAATAACGAAGCTTGTTTAAGCTGTCGTCGCATTAAATGCCTCCTATACGAACGTTGAATCATGATTGCGGAAACGTCCTCTTGCTTCCGCCGAAGCGTCGTCGTGATCGGTTCGTAGGAAATCTTGGACGGGTTCGCCATCATGAACTTCTCCTCCATTTGTTGCTTCAACGCGTCCATTTCGTCCGACTCTCCAAGAACGCGTTTAGTAAACGCGAAAAGGATATCCAAACAATGGATTTTATCGCCGCTCACCATCGGCAAGTCCATAGAAATCAGTTTGATTTTGTTAGGTTTAGCGATGCGCAGCGGCTCTGAAAGCGAATCGGCGAAATCCGAAAGTTTGGAGTATTCGATAAACTGCGTCGCTTCCGGATCGAACTTCTCCCAGACTTCGTAAAACATCTCAAAGTCGTCTTCGCTCAGCGGCTCAGTGCTTTCCTCAGTGGCCACGCTGAAGTTTTCCAATATAATCGCGATGTACATGTTAACCACGATGAGAAATGAAATAATAATGTAGGTTACAAAGAACGTGATCCCCACCGAAGGATTCCCGCAGTTTCCGCGAACGTTCGTTCCGGTGTGAGGAACATTCGGGTCACACTCCTCCGGAGAGTTGTTTAAGATTGGACTGAGCAGATTGTCCCATCCGGCCGAAGTCGTGATCTGGAAGAGGCAGATCATGCTGTTACCGAACGTTTCGAAGTTGAACATGTCGTCGATGCCGCCTTGCTTTTTGACGTAGGCGAAGTTGGCCATACCAAAGATGGCGTAGATGAACATAACGAGGAACAGCAGCAGGCCGATGTTGAAGAGCGCGGGGAGAGACATCATTAAAGCAAAGAGCAGCGTCCGGATTCCCTTGGCGCCGCGGATGAGCCGAAGGATTCGTCCGATTCGAGCCAAGCGGATGACGCGGAAAAGCGTGGGCGAGACGAAGTACTTCTCGATGATGTCTGCCAGAACAATGCCTGGAATGAGAAAGAGACACCGATTAGAGTTTTATCATTGAAAACAGCACCTTTATGCTGCTCTTTTCCATAAAACAACACACACCGTTTTTTAGAGCTTTAGTGGATGGGATTTCCAGGCAATAATGACTTTTTTAATTTAATGTGGTGTTCCCCAGGGATCCATTTTGGCTCCTATTCTTTTTTCACTGTATATGCTCCCATTGGGTTCTATATTTAGGAAGCATGATCTGTCTTTCCATTGCTATGCAGACGACACTCAAATCTATCTGCCCTTAAAACAGAGTTCCAACGGTCTGGAAGCACTTATGTCATGCCTGTCTGATGTGAAAGCCTGGTTGTCTTTAAATTTTCTTAATTTCAATGAGAATAAAACTGAAATAATTGTGTTAGTTCCGTCGGATTCTCGAAGTACACCGAAAGTAAATCTTGGCGATTTAAACTCTTCTGTGAAGCCTTGGGTAAAAAATCAGGGTGTTATTTTTGATGATGGTTTAAAATTCATGTCTATCCTTGTATCATTAACTTGTCAAGGTTGATAGAGGATTTAGAAAGTAATTAGTAATAATTAAATACTTTTTGGAGAGAGCAATTTGTATAGTAACTTACCCAACACTGACCACCTTGGGTTACACTTTATTTTAAGGTGTCCTTGTTACAGTAAAATTATACATTTAAGTACTGAGTAATATTAATTAACTACATGTATGGTTAGGGTTAGGATTTGGTTTAGGGTTACTTGCATGTAATTATGCATAATTTATTGTTATTATAATAGTAAGTACATATAACGTGTAACAAGGACACCTTAAAATAAAGTGTTACCCCACCTTGATTTATTGAACAGTGGGTCCCACTTAAGAGTTAAATGGCTGGTTTTTACATTTGGGACGGTGTGTCTTTAAGCTTTTAACCCTGTGGAGACACAGACGGCTGCAGGGGGTCGTGGCACGAAAGCATGTCAAGCTTTTAGCTCGGACTGAGAGCTCAATCACTGGCCAATCACCTGAGCTGACAGCCCTGATTGCCCAAATTACCTTCACCTTAAACCATCTCCCTTTCTCTCTCGCCTGTTAACCCCTCTGGCCTTCCTCCTTCTCTCATCTGGGTCACGAGGGGCGTCTGCTCTCAAAGTCACTTAAGCACCGGCTGCCTATTTATTAGTAGGTGAAGTGCTACAAAATTGCATTGAATGCCTTTAGACCTTGATATGTACTGTATATATGGCCAAGGCCAGACGGTAAAGCTTACAAAGAGAGATATTACACTGTCTCATCTGCCATTTAATAGAACTGGTTGCCTCATGCAGAAAATATAATACATTTATTTCACTTATCATATTAACTAAAATGGTTATTTTTAACAAAGTTGAAAAAGGGTAGTTGACATGAAAAAATGATTTATTAAAATAAATAATTAAAAAATCAATTAATAAATAATAAAAACAGTATTAAAAATACAAATTCTATATTTTTACTTTTTTTTTTTTTAAATATGGCTGACCAGTGACAGATATATATATATATATATATAGTTATTAAATTTAAGTTATTCAAAATTCTTTACACTTTTTTCAGCTTATTAAAATATATATTAGATTAAATAAAATTTTTTTAAAAAAAATTAAACTTATTAAAAGTAATTTTATTACTAAATGTTATTTTATTTTATTCATTTAATTATTTTAATGACTATATGTTTTTTTTTTCACGCCAACCATACTTTTTCAGGCTAACAATTAAAATATATATTAGATTGAAAAAGTATAGGAGACATGAAAAATCTATAAAAATATATTTTTTAAAAAATAAAATGTTCAAAAAGAATTTTTTATATTATTTAATGACACTCTTTTCAGCTTAGTAATTAAAATATATATTAGACTGAAAAAGTATGGATAGCATGAAAAATTTATAAAAAATAATATAAAAATTATATTTAAAATGAGACTGTTTCATCTTAATAATTAAAAATATATATATTTTTAAAAAATGTATATTTTTGTATATTTATATTTATATTTAAAAATAATTTAAATTATCATTTTAACTAAGTTGAACTAGTATGTGTGACATCATACAAATTATACAATAATATTTATAGTTATTAAAAATAAAAAAGTAGTAAAATATATATTAATATTATTTATAAGTTTAATAACCTGTCATAACTAAACAGCTTTATATATATATATATATGCGCATAAAATAATTTATTTTTTTTTATTATTATTATTATTATTTTTTTTTTAATAAATCATTTTCTTTGTCGCTGACCAGCCCTTGCTGGTGAGGAACCTTAAAGAAATATATATATATATATATATATATATATTTTTTTTTTTGGATTATAGAATTATCCCCTTACCCACAATGGAGAGGATGACAACCACAAAGTCGAAGATGTTCCAGCTGACGGTGAAGAAGTAGCAGCGCAGGGCGATGAGTTTGATGATGCACTCGGTGGTGAAGATGACGATGAAGGCCAGATTGATGTAATAGAGTATGTACTCGATACTGGGAGACTGTTCATCTGTTTCCACCATCATCGTCACCATGTTGAGGATGATCAGCAGCATTATCAGGATGTCAAAGGCTTGTTTGGACACCAAGTCGAAGAAGAATCCTTGGATCGAGTTCTGAGAAGAAAACAATCCGTCCAGGAAGATTCAAAGAGTCAGAATCCACCACAATCATTGATATAAGTGACTTAAGTGTCTTAAGTCGCTGGGGTATATTTGTAGCAATAGCCAACAATACATTACATGGGTCAAAATTATTGATGTTTCTTTTACGCCAAAAATCATTAGGATATTAAGATCATGTTCCATGAAGATATTTTGTAAATTTCCTACCGTAAATATATCAAAACTTCATTTTTGATTAGTAATATGCATTGCTAAGAACTTCATTTGAACAACTTTAAAGGTGATTATCTCAATATTTTGATTTTTTTGCACCCTCAGATTCCAGATTTTCAAATAGTTGTATCTCAGCCAAATACTGTCCAAACCATACATCAATGGAAAGCTTATTTATTCAGCTTTCAGATGATGCATAAATCTCAATTTCCGAAAACTGATGACTGGTTTTGTGCTCTAGGGTCACATTTTATTGGTTCATTTTGATCAAAAACCCATTGAATACTCACAAGAGGTCTTGGGATGGGTTTCTGAGGTTTCTTGGATCCCAGTTTCTTCATGGCATTATAATATTTCTTCTGTTCTTCTGTCATGAAGATGTCCTGTCCTCCTAAGTGCAGAAAACCTCTTCTGTTATTATTACCGTCGCAATCGCATTTACACGCTTTAGGCTCATTATTCTGCTGGTTTTAATACTTATCTTTCGCTTCTGTTGGTTGAAATTGTCAATGATGACACCGATGAAGAGATTGAGCGTGAAGAAGGAGCCGAAGATGATGAAGATGACGAAGTACAGATACATGTAGAGGCTGTTCTCTTTAATGGGCTGCTCTTCCACCTGTTTCAGTAGATCACAGACGCTCAAATTAGCAAACCGTTCGTTCATATGGGTTTCAATCTGCTTTTATGAGCTCAAAACGGTTTACTCACAGATCGTGAGTCGACCGCGGCGTACATGATCTCCATCCAGCCCTTAAACGTGGCCTTGAGAAGAAGAAAAATACATGTTATGTGAGTTTGTTCATTC
The DNA here is from genome assembly GCA_021397915.2 of Tor tambroides. NCBI lineage: Eukaryota > Metazoa > Chordata > Actinopteri > Cypriniformes > Cyprinidae > Tor > Tor tambroides. The sequence continues at coordinate 7,188 of JAFVLL020040933.1, forward strand.
AAAACTTATTTTCATCTGGATTCGTTCTTGCATTTCTAAAGCTCTTTGAACTTTCATCAACTTTTCTTCAGTACTTCTTTGATGGGATTTAGTCAATTAGTACTTAAAACTTACTAAAATTAGCAAATATAAAATAAAATATGAAATATGCATATTTAAAAACAAACAAACAAACATTAAAACTGGGAGGAAAAATATATAAAACTAAAATTAATAAAAATGTATGCAAAAAAACTTAAACAGTAACTAATAAAAATGACAAAAGTCAATCTGTAAAAACTTAAAACTTAATAAAATAACTAAAACTGAAATAATAAAAAATAAAAACTATACAGACATGTAAAAAAAACAGTAACTAACTAATAAAAATGACAAAAGTCAATCTGTAAAAACTTAAAACTTAATAAAATAACTAAAACTGAAATAATAAAAAATAGAAACTATAGACATGTAAAAAAACATTAACTAATAAAAATGACAAAAGTCAATCTGTAAAAAACTTAAAACTTAATAAAATAACTAAAACTGAAATAATAAAAAATAAAACTATACAGACATGTAAAAAAACAGTAACTAATAAAAATGACAAAAGTCAATCTGTAAAAAACTTAAAACTTAATAAAATAACTAAAACTGAAATAATAAAAAATAAAAACTATATAAACATGTATAAAAAACATAACTAACTAATAAAAATGACAAAAGTCAATCTATAAAAAATGTAAAACTTACTAAAATAAACTTAAAACTAGATAGTGATATTTTTTAAAAAAATACAGTAACTAATACAACTATTAAAAGTAAGTCTGTAAAAAATTAAATCTTACTAAAATAATTAAAATTGAAATAAAAAAATAAAAACTATGCTGACATTTAAAAAAAACAGTAAGGACATAAAATGACAAAAGTCAATCAAATGAAAACTTACTAAAACTAAAATAAAAAATAAAAAAAATATTTAGTTATTTAAAAACAACAACTAATAATAATAACTAATAAAAATGACATTTGTACCACATTAAATGTTTTTAAATAAACAAAAAATGAATTACTTTTTTTTTTTTACATTTTTAAAACTTGTTATTTTTCTGAATTTCAATGCAAAAAAAAAAAAACAAGCAAAAAATGAGAAATGTTGTATTTTTTCTATTCTCCTTTGTGTCAGAAACAGGCAATGAATGAATGAATGACTGACGGCGAGCAGCGAGTGGCAGAAATCACTACGGTTGGTCTTAGTTAGCAGTAATTACAGGGCTTTGTGAAGGACTGTTTGGAGATGCAAATGAAAGGTTTGTATTGGGCGAAGTCACAGGAAGGTGATGGAGAGGAGCTGAGTGACTTGTTGCTAGGTTACCGCATCAACTAAGTTAAAGCCAAGAATGAAGTGCTTTCGCTCTTGCTGAGCACAAACTTCAGTATAATGGCAGGAGCGGCGGCTAAAAATAACGAGTCGCTGATTGATTCACTCTCGGACAGACGGAGGTGGAAGAAAAGCAGCGGCGGCAAGAGAAACTAAAGCTAAAGCTCAGCACGTGAAGCAGCGAGAGACAGCCTTAGCAGAACCCACTCCAACAGAACAGAAAAATCAATAACACTTCATTTTCATGAGAAAATGCTCCCAAATAAAATAAATAAATAGAAATGTACTATAGATATATCATATCATATCATTTTAATTAATAGTAATAATAATAATAATAATAATATACAGATAGATAGATAAATAATTCAATACATAAATATAGAAATATAAAAATAAAATAATAAAATATTAATACCTAAATAAATAAATAGAAATGTACTATATATATATCACATCATATAATTTTAATTATATCATATCTATACTATTAATATTTTAATTAATAGTAATAATAATAATAATAATAATAATAATATACAGAGATAGATAAATAATTCAATACATAAATATAGAAATATAAAAATAAAATAATAAAATATAATTGCCTAAATTTAAGATTTATTTATTTGAAATGCATATCAAATTTCCATAAACCGGTATATATTTACATAAATTTGTTTTTTCATTTTAAAATGATTTTTTTTTAATGGTTTTAGTTTTAGTTAACAATAATAATGATATGATCATAATATTAATATATAGAAAAATAAGACATAAATAATGAAATATAAAACATAAAATAATAAAATATTAATACCTAAATAAATAAATTTGATTTCTTAAATTTAGACCAAAATATTTTTATTTTCACTTATTTAATTTTTTTTGCCATTTTCTACTAACTGCTTAAAAAATAAATAACTAAAATTATTAATAACTAAATATAAACAATTTAAATATTAATGACTAAATTTAAAATTTATTTATTTGAACTGCATATAAAGTTTCCAGTACATAAAATATTTATAAATCTGTTTTTAGGAGCAATAAAACATGATTTTAAAATGCCTTCGAATTCTAATAAAAATTAAAATAAATAAATAGAAACATAATGCATAATGCATTAATACTACAGTACGTATATCATAATTTTATTATTATATTAATAATAACAATATAGAAAAATAATACATAAAATATAAAATAAAGTAAAACATTAATGCCTAAATTTAAGATTTATTTAAATACTCATATTTTCACAATGCACTCATTCAAATTGGTTAGAATCAATATCAATACTGTGAAAACAATTACACTTTTTCAGTTAAAAAGTATGAACGTGGTTAAAACGGCTAGCTGGAACAAGCAATATTTAACTCTTTCCCCGCTAGTGTTTTTGAAAAACGTTGCCAGCCACCGCCAGCATTTTTGATTTTCAGTAAATGTATGTATGAATATCTAAACATGCAACATGCAATACTTTTAAACAAAGAATGTTTGCATATGAAATCGCTGGTTTCTGCGTCTTCCTCGCCTGTGTTTTTGATCGAGTGATTCTAGACTCATTTAGGAGATGCGTAATAGCGCCCCCTAGCGTACAACAGCGAGAACCCGGAAAAAAAAGAGTTAATTAGTTGGTTAGCATCATAATAAAGCACATAAGGAGCCACTGAGTGGTTTATTCTCACCACTTGCAGCAGCGCGAGGTATCCGGCGCCCACGTTGTCGAAGTTGACCTTGACTTTGGTCCAGTAGAACTGCGTGCTGTTCATCTCCAAGCACTCGCTCTTGTTGTTGATGAAGGAGGAGTTGTAGATGAAGCCGGTGCGGTTGACGCAGCGGCCGAACTTCCCGGCGAACAGATTGACTCCCATGATGCTAAAGATCAGCCAGAAGATCAGACACACCAGCAGCACGTTCATGATGGACGGGATCGCGCCGATCAGAGCGTTCACCACCACCTGAAGCAGACGGATCACAGTCAGACACAGAAACAAACCAGATTTACACGCTCCAGCCAAAACTCCTGATAACGTCCTTTACAGCCATTCATAAAACATCAACATTATTATAAACGCATCAGAGAAGTGTGTGTTTCACAGTAACTTTAACAGAAACGTGCCTAGGTCACATTTCACCCCAAAATGTAAATAAATATGTTTTTAGGAGCAATAAAACATTATTTCCATGACAAAAAATACCCCCAAATTCTTGTTAGTGTAATGCAAAATACATAAATAAAAATAAAAATAAAATTATTATATATAATATATAATATAAAATAAAATATATATTGTAAAAATAATAATTTAAAATTAATTAAGCATTAATTTTTTCAATATATTATATGTATTTTATAATATATAGATTTTCTTTAATAATAATAATATTTATTAATATGCATATATACATACACACATATATTTATAGAAAAATATATAGAAAAATATTGTGTTTAACAGTAAATTTAACAGAAACATGCCTAGGTCACATTTCACCCCAAAATGTAAATAAATATGTTTTAGGCGCAATAAAACATTATTTTCATGACAAAAAAATACCCCCAAATTCTTGTTAGTGTAATGCAAAATAAATAAATAAAAATAAAATTTTGAAAATAAAATTTATATCGCAAAATAATAATTTAATATTAATTAAGCATTAATGTTTTTCAATATATTATAATATATATATATATTTTAAAATATATAGATTTTCTTTAATAATAATAATATTTATTAATATACATATATACATAAATAATAATAATAAATATATAGAAAAATATTGTGTTTAACAGTAAATTTAACAGAAACACGCCTAGGTCACATTTCACCCCAACATTTAAATACGTTTATGTTTTTAGGAGCAATAAAACATTATTTCCATGACAAAAAAATCCCCCAAATTCTTGTTAGTGTAATGCATAATAAATAAATAAATAAATAAATAAATAAAAATCAAATTGTGAAAATAAAATATATTATGCAAAATAATATTTTAATATTAATTAAGCATTAGTGTTTTTCAATATTTTATAATATATATATATATATTTTATAACATATATATTTTCTTTAATAATAATAATATTTATTAATATACATATATACATACACACATATATTTATAGAAAAATATATAGAAAAATATAAATTAATTTAAATCCATTTGGATTACACAGTTTTAACATAAACTAATAATATTAATGTGATTCACATATGTCAGTCATACATAAATATGCCAGATTTATGCAATAAATAAATAACACAAAAAAATTCAGCGTAGTTTATTAGTAACTATTTGCATTTATTTTATTTTATTTAAATATTCATTGTTTAATTTATTCTGTATTTAATCATTAAGTTAATGTATTCATTATATGAAAGCATGAACATGATTAAAATATGGATAAAAAATAGTGTTGCCAAACAATTAATCGTGTGTTCTGTGTATATTATTATGAATATATAAATACACACACATACAGTATATATTTTAAAAATATTTATGTGTTTACATGTCTATATTTATATTTATATAATTTATATTCTAAATAAATAAAATATAAACACATTTTTCTGAAATATATACATGCATGTGTGTGTATTTATATATACACAATAAATATACACAGTACACACACATATATATAATGTACACAAAAACTTATTTTGGATGCGATTAATCGCGATTAATTGTTTGACAGCACTAATAAATATAAAGCAATTACAAACATTACGTTTAATAATTTTTATGCTAAAACTGCGTAATCAAATAAATAATTTTATGCATTATTTTTCTATAAATTATATATTTATGCTGATTTAAAAAAATCCTAATGGTCTTAAAATAGGCTTCAACTTCTGTATTTAAAATATTTTTTTCTTTTTATTTTGGGCTGAAATAAAGCGTCTTTGACACGCTTCGTAAGATTCACCATGAAATAAAATGGTCATGCATGCCGCTAATGCTTTGTGAATATCTTTTAACGGTGTGAATAAAGCGGGCGATGATCACACGACGTGTCGAGTGTGTGTGAAAGCGCCGAGCGGAGTGTGTGAGGCAGCTGAGGATCTAATCTGATTTACGGCCGGCGGACGGGGAACTCCTGGCTTTCACCGAGCGAGCAAATCTGAAGCAGCGCCGGACAGCCAAACACAAACACTACATTAACATCACTTTATATATTTCAGACATTTCAAATCAAAACCTTCATTGCTTAAATGGTTAAGGCAAGACACTACAGACAAAATTATTGTTTTTCATACACTGCACATGCTTTTCATAACATGTTGCTTCAGACTACACTGAAAAAAATGATACTACATTTTTTTAAGGTAAGTGGTTGCAAACTATTTATTTTAATAAACTAAATTTGTTTATTTAAATGTAGCTAAAATAAATTGATTGCAACTTCTTACCTTAAAAAAAATTAGTAAATTCAATGAATCATTTTTTTCAGTGTAAAGAAAACATCCAAAATACATTTTTTAAGTTTGTTTTATTATTTATTATTTTTATTTTAATTATAGTTGTTTCAGAGTAGTTAAAAGAAACATCCTAAATATACTTTTATTTTTTAATTATTTTTATTTTTGTTATAGTTGTTTTAAGACTAGTGTAAATAAATCATTTAAAATAAATTTTTAAGTTTATTTTATTAATTTATTGTTTTTACTTTTGTTTCGGGGTAGAGAAGGAAAACATTCAAAAATACACTTTTATTTGATTATTTTTATTTGTATTATAGTTGTTTCAGACCAATGTAACGAAAACATCCAAAATACACTTCTATTTATTTATTTTTTTTTTTATTTATAGTTATTTTAGTTTATTTTATTTACTTTACCTATTTGTGTCTGTAGATTTGGTTTTTAATATTTTTTATAGTATAATTTTATATAGTTATCTAAAACTGAGACCAATAAAGATTTTTTGTTGCTTGAAATAAAATAAACTTTAACTGAAATAAAATAAAACAAACAATTTTTAACTTATTTTTGAATTTTATTTTTTTTAATTTTTTTTTACTTATTTTAAAACTTATTTTTAAGCTACTTTCCAAAGTGAAATTTTAGATTTTCATATATATATATATATATATATATATAAAACATATATATATTAAACCTTTAATTAAAATTAAAATGAAAACAGAAAATATAAAAATAAATTCAAAATCGTATTAAATTTATAGTAATATATCAAAGCAGCAGATAAGTGCATACTGAATTTTTGTAAATATGTATATTTAATATGTATATTATATAACATTTATAAAAACATTTATATATTTAATATGATTTTAAAAAAAAAAAGACAAAAACACAACAAAATTACTAAAATTCAAACTTTAAAATTAAAACAAATACAGAAAATAAAAATAAATAAAAATTATAAAAATATACAATGCTAATACAATGATACTAATATAACCCAGAAACTTGCATACACCAAATTTGACAGATTTATTCCAGTCTATATTCTGGCTTTATCCAATGTTCAGATTAATGTTCTGATTTAATTAAATAAGTTTTATTTTCACCAGAGTGTTTTGCCTTCAATCTTAAATCCCTGAAATATGACTGTATAAATAACATTATTGATAAGTGACCGTGCTGTCTGGAGTGTGAGGATGAGGAGGAGGAGATGAAGATAACACTGAGTTTGTGAGTGATGAAGAACATGTTTCTGACATTCAATTATCCAGAATACTGATGGAGAGAAATCAGCTTCATCTTCCTCCAGACACAGACTCTACTGTACACATACTGTACATCACACTAACGCTGTAATACTGACAGCAAATCAAATATTCATAAATACATAGATGTCAGGAAGAGGAAGATAACACTGGAAAATAACACTGTTCATAATCCTGCTTGTCTCTGTTTTTTACATATCTGTGTTTTTTTAAATACGTTAATGTCATTTTAAGAGACAGATGTTTCAACAATCAATCAAACTATATTAAATCTATATTTAGTTATATATTTAATTATTTATTCTAATATTGATTTTATGAATTTGAATATAATCCACCAGGGAAAAATCTACTCATAATATCACTGTATTATGTAATTGTAATAAATGTATATATATATATATATATAGTATTATATTTATTTCATTACTTTTAATATTATCCTTTAGTGAAACATGCATTCAAAATGTCACAATTATGTAATATTTTAATCATAATAAATGTATATTTTTTTATATTTCATTCTATACATTTTATTAATTTTAATATTATCCATCAGTGAAAAAAATCTACTTAAAATGTATAAATTTATATTAAGTTATAGAATTTGATTATTATATTTATTTTACCAATTCTAGTATTATCCATCAGTGAAAAATCTAATAAAAATGTCACTGCTTTATGTAATATTTTAATAATAATAAACTGATATTAAATTATATATTTTATTCTTCTATTTAGTTTATTAATTTTAATATTATCCATTAAAATATCTACTCAAAATATCAATGTATTATATTTTTATTTTGATGATATAAATTTATATTTAATTATATATTTTAATATTATATTTATTTCACTATTTTTAACATGAGCCATTAGTGAAAAATATTACGTAATATTTTAATCATAATAAACTTATATTTAACTATACATTTCGTTCTTATATTTATTATTTTATTAATTTTAATATTATCAATCAGTGAAAAAAAATCTACTCATAATGCCTCTGAATTATTTAATATTTTATATATATATAATATAATATATTATATTATAATTATATATAATATAATCAAATCAAATCATTTTAGTTATATATTTTATTTTATTAATTTTAATGTTATCTATCAATGAAAAATTTACTGCAATAACTGTAATAACTTTTAATTATATTAAATGTATATTTAGATATAAGTTTTATTTATTATTTTATTAAAATCCACTCGAAATGTCACTGTATTAATTTTGTAATATTTTATTGGTTATATGACCAAATAATCCCATTGTCTAATACTGCAAAGACTTTCTCGTTTCCCTGTAAAGCCTCCAGCGATAATGAGACGTCACCTTTCAGAATCAGACTGCATGAAGATTAAACGGATCAAACTTGATTAAGCAAAAGTGCAGTGAGAATAACAGAGAGACGAGAGCAGCTATTAAAACAAGCGCTAATGCTGTAAAAACACGGCACAGAGGGACAGTGTTTAGCTGTGGGTTAGTGGAATTACTGCAAGACATCAACACAAACACAAACATGATTTCAGTCTGCTCTGATGAATATACCTCACATTTCACACTAAAACATAATAATAATACAAAAAATAATAATAATAAATTATAGTGTTTAATGTAAAATTAAGCTTTTTTAAAGTACCATTATGATTTTTGTTGCATTGTCTTATTATTTAAATGACAATTAAACATGTTTTCCCCAAATTTTCCTTTTATATATGTGTAATTCTCATTAAATTCCCATTGTAGCGTAAAAAATGCACTAATATCAGCATAAATTAAAAGCTCTATAACAAATACTATCATAATGTATAAACACTTAACGACTTATATATATATATATATATATATATTAATTGTGATTAATTGCATCCAAAATAAAAGTTTTTGTTTACATGATACATGTTTGTGTACTGTGTATATTTATTATGTGTATATATAAATACAAACACATACAGTATATATTTTGAAAATATTTAAATGTATTTCCATTTATATATTTATATTCATATATTTTTTTTAAATATATAAATATATTTTATATATAAACATTACATGTTTTTCTTAAATATATACATTCATGTTTTTGTATTTATATATACATATTAAATAAACACAGTATACACACATATATTATGTAAGCAAAAACTTTTATTTTGGATCGTTTGACACCACTAATATATATATATATATATACACACACACACATAATATTTTTAACCATTACTGAATTTGGGTGAAAATGTGATTAATTGTCTTAAAAATGTCATAACACAAAATAATAATAATAATAATAATAAATAAATAAAAATCTTACTTGCCCTCAAAACAGCTTGCTATTTTGATTTTGGGCTGAAATATGACCTCAACATCATTTCAGAACACAGATGTGTTCTTTATATTCTACTAATGAGATTTTATTAAACTATTCAAGCAATCTAACAGCAGATTAAGAGACAGTAACGATGTTTAAACCAGCTTAAGGTGGTTAGGTGTCTGGTTTGATGGTTTTAGGGGGTTTTGGATGCTTGTCAACAGAGCGAGACCATTTTAAACCTGCCAAACTCTTAAAGATAAAGGTTCTTTAAAGGTTTAAACTGGTTCCATGAGGAACCTTTAACATCAATGGAACCTTTTCAATGAAGCAAAAGGTTCCTTATAGTGGAAAAAATGTTATTTCGATTATTAAAACATTCTTCACACCAAGAAAATGTTTTTTAAGAACTGATTACTCAAAGGTTCATTGGTGAAAAATGGTTCTCTATTGGCTTCTTTTGGTTCCATGAAGAACCTTTAACATCCATTGAATCTTTCCAGGTTCTTTATAGTGGAAAAAGCTTCTTTGGATCATTAAAATGTTCTTCACACCAAGAAATTGATGGTTCTATTAACGGTTCTTTGAGGAACCAAAAATGGTTCTTCACTCTTAAAAATAAAGGTTCCAAAAAGGTTCTTAAGAGAGCCATTATTTTCTTGGTGTGAAGAACATTTTCATGATCTAAACAACCTTATGCGCAATGAAAAGACGGATTTTGACGGATGTTAATGGTTCTTCATGGAAACATCAATGCCAATACACTCCTAAAAATAAAGGTTCTTTATTGGCATCTGTGGTTTCATGAAGAACCTTTAACATCCATTGAATCTTTCCATTGCACTGGTTCTTTAGATTATTAAAATGTTCTTCACATTAAGAAAAAAATATTCTTTTAATCACTCATCACTCACTGAGAGGTTCATTGGTGAAACAAAAATGGTTCTTCTATGTAACCGCTACAGAACCCCCCTTCTGAAACTTTTATTTTTAAGAGTAAGTTCCTAAATTAAACATATTTTCTTGGTGTGAAGAACATTTTGATAATCTACAGAACATGTTTCCACTATAAATAACCTTTTGTGCAATGAAAAGTTTCCATGGATGTTAAAGGTTCTTCATGGAACCATCAATGCCAATACATTCCTAAAAAATAAAGGTTCTTTATTGGTATTGATGGTTCCATGAAGAACCTTAGACATACATCGAATCTTTCCAGGTTCTTCACAGTGGAAAAGGGCTCTTAGATCATTAAAGTGTTTGTCACAACAAGAAAATAATGGTTCTTTTTAAAACTGATCACTAAGGGTTCTTCAGGGAACCAAAAACAGTTCTTCTACGGAACCACAATAGAACCCCCCTTCTGAAACTTTTATTATTAAGAGTGAGTCCTTAAAAGAACGATCATTTCTTAGTGGGAAGAATATTTTGATAATCTAAAGAACCTGTTTCTACTATAAAGAACCTTTTGTGCAACGTAAAGATTCAATGGGTGTTAAAGGTTCTTCACGGAACCATAAACCAAAATAAAGGTTCTCTATTGGCTTCTATTGGTTCCATGAAGAACCTTTAACATCCATTGACTCTTTCCAGGTATTTTACAGTGGAAAAAGCTTCTTCAGATCATTAAAATTAAGAAAAAAATGGGTCTTTTAAGAGCTGATCACTCAAAGGTTCATTGGCAAACCAAAAATGGTTCTTCTATGGAACCACTACAGAACCCCCCTTCTTAAACTTTTTATTTTAAGAGTGAGTTCTTAAAAGAAGCATCTTTTCTTAGAGTGAAGAATATTTCAATAATCTAAAGAACCTGTTTCCACTATAAAGAACCTTCTGTGCAATGAAAAGATTCAATGGGTGTTAAAGGTTCTTCATGGAACCATAAACAAAAATAAGGGTTCTCTATCTTTTGGTTCCATGAAGAACCTTTAACATCCCTTGAATCATTCAAGGTTCTTTATAGTGGAAAAAGCTTCTTTAGATCATTAAAAGTGTTTCACACCAAGAAAACAATGATTATTTTAAGAACTGATCACTAGGGGTTTGAGGAACCAAAAATGGTTTTTCTATGGCATCACTACAAAAAAAGTTCTTAAAAGAACCATCTTTTCTTGGTGTGAAGAATATTTCAATCATCTAAAGAACCTTTTTCCACTGTAAAGAACCTTCTGTGGAATTGGAAGGCTCCTCATTTAACCATAAATTAAAATAAAGGTTCTCTATTGAGTTCTATTGGTTCCATGAAGAACCTATAACATTCATTGAATCTTTCTTTCCAGATTCTTTTCAGTGGAAAAAGTTCAGATCATTAAGATGTTCTTCACACCAAGAAAATAATGGTTCTACTAATGGTTCTTCGGGAACCAAAAAAATGCTTTTTCTATGGCATCACTGCAAAAACACCTTTATTTTTAAGCACGTGGAACCTTTCCATTCAACAAAAGTACTTTATAGTGGAAAAAAGCTTAAAATGTTCTTCTTCTTTTAAGAACTTTTCACTGAAAGGTTCTTTAGGGAACCAAAAATGCTGCTTCTTTGACATCACTGCAAAAACACCTTTATTTTTTAAGCATGTGGAACCTTTCCATTCAACAAAAGTACTTTATAGCGGAAAAAGGCTTAAAATGTTTGTCTTATTTTAAGAACTTTTCACTGAAAGGTTCTTTGGGGAACCAAAAATGGTGAAAACCCTTTACACTCTTAAAAATAAAGGTGCTTCACGATGCCATAGAAGAACCTTTTTGTCTAAATGGTTCCATAAAGAACCTTCAACATCTGAAGAACCTTTCTGTTTCACAAAAGGTTATTTGTGGCGAAAGAAGGTTCTTCAGATTATAAAAAGGTAAGAAAGTGGTTTGGTTTGGTTCTTTGTGGAACCAAAAATGGTTCTTCTATGGCATCGCTGTAAAGAACCTTTTGAAGCACCTTTATTTTTAAGAGTGTTCTCAGGCATCACTGCAAAAACATCTTTATTTTTAAGCACGTGGAACCTTTCCATTCAACAAAAGTACTTCATAGCGGAAAAAGGCTTAAAATGTTCTTCTTCTTTTAATAACTTTTTACTGAAAGGTTCTTTAGGGAACCAAAAATGGTGAAAACCCTTTACACTTAAAAAAATAAATGTGCTTCACGATGCCATAGAAGAACCTTTTTGTCTAAATGGTTCCATAAAAAGAAGGTTCTTCAGATTATAAAAAGGTAAGAAAGAGATGGTTCTTTAAAGAACCTTTGACTGAATGGTTCTTTGTAGAACCAAAAATGGTTCTTCTATGGCATCACTGTAAAAAACCTTTTAAGCTCCTTTATTTTTAAGAGTGTTCTCAGGCATCACTGCAAAAACACCTTTATTTTTAAGCACGTGGAACCTTTCCATTCAACAAATGTACTTTATAGCAGAAAAAGGATTAAAATGTTCTTCTTCTTTTAAGAACTTTTTACTGAAAGGTTCTTTGGGGAACCAAAAATGCTGCTTCTTTGGCATCACCGCTAAAACACCTTAATTTTAAGCACGTGGAACCTTTCCATTCAACAAAAGTACTTTATAGTGGAAAAAAGCTTAAAAAGTTCCTCTTTTTAAGAACTTTTCACTGAAAGGTTCTTTGGGGAACCAAAAATGCTGCTTCTATGGCATCACTGCAAAAATACCTTTATTTTTAAGCACGTGGAACCTTTCCATTCAACAAAAGTACTTTATAGTGGAAAAAATCTTAAAATGTTCTTCTTCTTTTAAGAACTTTTCACTGAAAGGTTCTTTGGGGAACCAAAAATGGTGAAAACCCTTTATGTTTAAGAGCATACGACCATATAACCACCTCATGCTGGTTTAAGAAGAGACTTGAGAAGATGCGTGATGATTTTTCTCTCCTCAGCCAACTCCCTTAAAAAATGCAGAGACTTCCTTTTTCTGTGCAAAAGAAATGAGCGAAATGGGCTGTGAATGACAGATGTGACAGAGAGACGAGTGTGTCTTACCCTCATGCCTTCAAACCGGGACAGCGCTCTCAGCGGTCTGAGGGCTCTGAGCGTTCTGAGAGATTTGATGGCAGCAAAGTCCGAGTAGCCCAGCGTGTTTGCTACCAGGCTTACGAGAGACACCTATGAGTGACAGAGAGCCGAGGAGAAAGAGAAGATAGAAACGCAGCGTTAGGACAGCAATAACATCAGACCCGCTAAGGAGGAAAACTGCGGCGCTAGGAGGAAAAACAGCGCTTAATCATCACGGAAACCCGGTTCTGGAGACCTGTTAAGGAGAAATGTTGTTTTAGATGTTTCATCGCCACTCTGTGACCTGTGAAGGACTGAAGGGGGGTTTAGAGGGCAGCTGTCTATTGAGTCTACTCAGACGGTGCCTTCGGTGCCGGGCCCCGGTCAGAGCGGCTCTTACCCTTATCCCAGCAAAGCGAGACACAGCGCGGAGAGGCCGCAGTGCCCGGAGCGTCCGCAGAACCCGCATGGAGCCAATCTGGTCATAATTGACCGCACGTGCCACCAGACCAATCACTGACACCTGCATGAAGCGAATTATAGCTCGTTTAGTTTCCATGAGATTCGCGTTAAGTTCATAGCATTCATATTGTTCAATTGGGATTTTTGTTTTCATGTTCCAATCAGTCTTTGACGGAAGAGGATTAGGGCCAAGCAATAATAAAAAAAAAGGAAACCATCTTGAGATTAAAGTCATTAAATTTCGAGAAAAAAGTTTAAATAAAATGTTGAGAAATCGTTAAATTTCGAGAAATTTTTTTTTGAGTGTTGTTCTCTAAATTTAATGACTTTTTTTCTCGTGATTTAACGAGTTTATTCTCAACATTTTATTTGGACTTTTTTCTTGAAATTTAACGAGTTTATTCTCTACATTTTATTTAGACTTTTTTCTTGAAATTTAACAAGTTTATTCTCAACATTTTATTTAGACTTTTTGCTCGAAATTTAACGAGTTTATTCTCTAAATTTAACGAGTTTTGTCTTTTAATTTAACGAGTTTAATCTCGAGATGGTTTCATTTTTTTATTATTGCTTGGCCCTAATCCTCTTCTGTAGTCTTCTGAAATTTAAAAAAAGTAAAAATAAATTAATTAAAAGTGTTTCATGTGCATTTAATAGCTTTAAAAGTAATTGATCTTATTTATTATAAATATTAAAATCTCATAATATTACTCATTACTCATTACAAAATCAAATTTGATTTTGTCCATGCAGTCAATCTTTAGAAATCCAAAAACTATTTCAATGCTAACGTAAATGCATTTAATATGCATTAAACAATTTTAAAAGTACTTGATATAATATATCATGAATATTATAACAAACGCTATACTATATTAAATATAATTTAATATTATAGAAATTTAAAATTTCAAAAAAATATATAAAAATTAAAAAAACAAACAAAAAAACCCTGATAAAAATATAAAAAGAAAATCTCTGAAATAAAATATAAAAATAAAATATCTGAAAAATACGGCAGTATTCATATTATTTATATTAATCACATGGGATTTTTTTGTCCATGTCTTAATAACAAAAAATAAAAAATAAAATTCAATATCTAAGTAAATGCACTTCATGTGCATTTAGCTTTAAAAGTACTTTGTCTCATTTATTATAAAGATTGAAATATCAAATTTCACATTTTTCTAATTAATCAAATTTTTTCAATGTTCCAGTCAATCTTTAGAAATCTAATCTTGAAAAAAAAAACTATTTAAAAGTCAAAGCAATGCATTTAATGTGCATTTAACACCTTTTTAAAAAAAATACTTAATCTTATTTATTATGAATATTAAAATGAAAAAAGTATATCATTCATATTAATCAAATGGGACTCTTTTGTCCACTGTCAATTTTAAGAAAATAAAAAAACTATTTCAAAGTCAAAGCAAATTCATCTAATGTGCATTTAGCAGCTTTAAAAGTACTTTTCTCATAGAATCTTTCACTATTCATTAAAAAAACATTATTTTTTCAAAAATATGAGTTCACAACAAATGAAATTTAAAAATGCATTTCTTGTGAATTCAACAGCTTTGAAAGTACTTGATCCAAATGATTATGTAAATATTGAAATCTCACAAATTTCATATTATTCATATTAATCAAATTGGGATTGTTGTGTTCATGATTCAGTCAATCTTTAAAAAACAAAAACTGTTCGATGTCAAAGAAAAACTTACAGTTAAAACTTAAAGAACAGTACTTGAAGTAATTTATTCTAAATATTAAAGTTTTATCAATTTCATATTACTCCAGTAGGACAAAATCTTCTGAGAATCTTTCACTATTACTTAACATAATAAAATATTTTGTGCTTATAATATTAGTAGTTCATTACAGATGAGTCCTTGTTTAATTTATATAAATTAAATCACATGGTTTAAATGCTGTAATTATATTACATGAATGCATTTGGCAGTCACTTCTATCCTACATCTATTGCATTTATAAAGGCATAAATTATTTTTCACGAATTCCTAGAAATCGAACCAATGACCTTGCCGTTGTTTGAGCAACAGGAATAAAACCCTTCTGTGCTTAAAAGAGGAATTTTAGCCACATTTTCTCATCAAGTGTCAACAAACCGCATAATGTGAAAAATCTAACCTGAAGAGACTCAAACACAGTGGTGTATTTGATCAGTACTTCATGCTGCAGTGAAGGTGGAGGTGAAGTGTGTAATTTCTGCAACACTTGCATCAGCAAACAGATTTCAACATCAAAAATAATTACACACTCCACCTTTCACATCACAACTTTACAATTTTCCTCACCCTCTCTTTTATTCTCACTGAATGGAGCCACACAAATAAAAATCATTTCATGAAAACACGTAGAGTCTGTGCAGCGATGCAGTCGTGTTTGTTTTGGCTCTTCGGTCAAATGACATTTTTAACTGATGAACAGATGAAAGCTCTACATCAAATATAGTGTGTAAGCTTAGAAAACTTAGAAAACTAATTATGGCCTGCTAACACGATCCCATTCATATTTGTACATAGTTCCACATATGCACATACATTTGTCTGTGTTTGGATAACTATACTTTTTTGGACAAAATTTCATAATTATCTGATAATTGAGAGTGTTTCTGTGGGATTACTGTGTCTGTATCTCTTTCAAAAAACAAAAAGACAAAACAAAAACCATCACATATATTTTTTAGAAATCAATGTCAATCGAAATGCATTTATGCCCATTTAACCCTCTGGTGTGATGAGTGTGTTTTTGGTGTGTTTTTTAGGGGATTTATGGTACTAAATTAAATTAATGGAATAGTTATGATACATTTATTTCCTGTTAATACTTTTTGAGCGTCGAAAATAAAACCTGAAAATGAAATTTCCATCTGCTGGAAATCTTGAATGCTTTGGAGCTTTTCAAAAAGTTTAAGTTCATTATTATGAAAAATACACACACACACACACACACACACACACACACACACACACACACACACACACACACACACACACACACACACACA
>JAFVLL020040939.1:0-115844 GCA_021397915.2 Tor tambroides
TCATTCTGAAATTTTTGCATATTTGTTCCACTGTGATAAATTACGGGGTAGGCTAATGTTTACATAAAAATCTATCTATCTATCTATCTATCTATCTATCTATCTATCTAATGTTGTAGTTCCAAGTTCCATCCATCCATTCATCTATCCATCATTCTAACTTTCTATTGTACATTGTTCCATCCACTCTTCTATCTATCTATCTATCTATCTATCTACTGTTCTATTGCTCCATTCATCCATCCATCCAGTGGCGTGCATGCCACTTTGAGGTCCAATGCTAAAGTGCCCTTGTGGTCCGGTCTACATGCCCCAAGTCTGCGATTTTGTCCTCTTAGGGCCATTTCGCCCCTGCCCCTCCGGAGGTCTGTGCACACCACTGCATCCATCTCTATTCATCCATTCATCTATCATTTTAACATTCTATTGTTCATTGTTCCATCCATCTATCTATCTATCTATCTATCTATCTATCTAACTATCCCTCATTTATTTGTCCTTTAAATTTTAAACACAAAATACATATACATATATGCACATGTATGCATGTCCAATGGGTTATTATGACAATCCATATACATCACTTTTTCATCCTGAGTGGTTTGATTTAGGCCTATTTCTAATGCTGTGGACAGATTAATTCAAACCTCACAGGGGTAAATTTATTTCAGTGTATCCATGATATGGTTTAATTGAGTAATAGTTAATGATATGCTGGAACCTTTTTCCCCAAGCTGCAAGGAAATTCACAAGGTGAAAGCAGGGCTGTGTTAAGCTTGGATAATCTTCCTTGACTCTCTCTCTCTCTCTCTCTCTCTCTCTGTGTGTGTGTGTATCTGGCTGTGGCTTAGGAGATATAGGCAGCCGAATCAGGTGTTAGCATCCTCAGGGGTGGCACGGGACCCCGCCCCGTCACACTGCTGTCAGACATGCACTCTCTGCAACGGTTGTGCCCTTAAATGAATTGTGACCTAGCGGGTAACTTTTCTTTGGAGTAGCTCCCTGTGCTGTACTTCTCCGCCCTCTCTCATTTCAGCTGCTATCCGTGTGCACCATAGAAATAGGACAAGCTCAATGAAAAAAAAAATGTCTCTTTAAGTGCTAGAAGCCAGGGAAAGGTCAGGTTAATCAAATCCAGTGGCGTAGGTTTCATTTGAACACTGGGAAGGATGCATTTCCTCTTAAAAAAAATCATTTAAAACCATAGGAAGTAAACATTGTAATTTTTGAAAAGGGATTTTTAGCTAGCCTTCACCGGCAAGTGGTTATGAACTCTTCAAGAATCATAGCTCATTTTACACAGGCCTGACTCTAAGCAAGGTCATTGGACTCTCAGGGTGGGACAGACAGTTTGGAGAAGTGAGTAGTGAGGTGCTTGCCAGGGTGGGATAAGCTTTTGATTAGGTTGCTTCATGAATATTATATCCAATGTTGTTTAAAAGTATTTGGAGTCTCGAAACAATGCTGAGCTGGTCTCAGCTTCAGGCGGTATGCCCACAGACCACCTACAGTCCGTCACTGTCCACCTTCACCTCCGTCTGATGCATATTGTAAATAAAACTGGAATGTTTTTTTCTCGACCTAGTAAACTCTAATCTGATTGGCTGACTTCTGCAAGAACAAGCACACCTTTGAAACAAAGTCTACAAGATACCATGTAGATACACAAGTGTTTTTGAGGAAGCAATAAGAACTGAGCAGACCTGAATATTCTGCTTTATTTTCTGAATTATGTAATCAACTTACTGTATTTTCTGTAAAGTATTTAGTCTCTAGACATCTGCCTGTTTTTGTACAATCTGAGATTGCTATAGGCTATTATTTATTTTTCCCCACACAAGTCTATTATTAACATAGCATTTTTAAAAAAAAAATAAACCCACACCTGTGACTGATCACTTTGTATGTCACTCAGATTCTTCATCCTGTCTAAATGAATGATTTATGGCTAGAAAAAGCTGCAACTTATTGTGATGTCTAAAGCACTATGGGCAGGGCTTTAGCTCCCAGCATGCACTGCTGTTTGGTTAGAATAGGCCTATTGGAACAAAAAATATTTCATGTTTTATTTCTTTTAGTTTAGTTAGACTGTTGATGTTGTTGTAGGGTATTTTAATTTCCTCTCATTGCATTGCATTCAGCTATTTATATGTTTTAATCAAGTTGGACCCAGCATCCTGCAATTAGGCTATTAGTCATAAATGACGTTCTTTTTGATGAATTTTGTCATTTTCACATCTTGAGATCACTGCTTCTTACAATGGTTTTAAAGATATGTTAACGAGACATTTTATTTGCTATGTATTAATTTTACTACAGGTTGTTTTATTTGATAGAATTTATTTTAAAAAATTCTTGGTGTTTGGTGATGGTTGTGGAAGCTGACTTTAAAGTAGCTATCCTTTCACTCGGTACCAGACAATCAGTGAGAAAACGCTGCAAGGCCTTTTAATTCAAACCCGTTATTTGTGGCAGGACGCCCTCACGTGCACCTGCGCGCTCTCAGTACAAGTTCAGACGCACGCGGAGGCTCCCAGAGCGTGTGAACGGGGCAGATGTAAACAGCGGTGGCGCGCGCTCACCGATTTTTTTGGTCCTCAATGAGGAGAGCGCAAGAGACCGGCGGCGCGGAGCGGGTCAAGGGCGACGTCTCTCCAGCTGTCGTTTAACCGGACTTGTCCGAGAACTGGACCGGAAACTCCGCTCGCGTGCAGCCGGCGGGAGCGGAGTCGCTGAGAGACTCGCTTTAAGGCGGGAAAACACGGAATTACCGCTCAGAAATGCTCATTTTCTAAGTTGGATTCTTTCATTTAACGACAGTCTTGCCACTCAAACGCGAAGACCGTCGTAGTAAACACAAAGAAGCGTTTTTAACGACACACACCGGTGTCACATATTGCATTTAAAGGTTTGACACCTAAGGCGGGAATTCAACCGAAACAGGAGCCCATCATCCGATCTCACGCATCGGATTCCGTCGCCGCCGAGTGAATTAATAAATAATTAAAGTCTGACTGACTGGACATACCGGCGTGGTGACACGTCCCACGTTTGACAGCTTTTTGGAAGCGTCTCAGTTTACCTCAGCTCAAGCGTCACTGTAAAAAGGAGGAAGAATTGGATGAGGAGGAAGAGGGGTGAACCCACGCCAGCGTGATCCCTCAGTCATCAATGGGAAATACCGGAGCGCACGCGACTGGGGCGAGAAGCTCGAGGTGCGTCGCCGCGCTCTCACCTTGAGTGAGTTTTAAAAGAGCGCGCGAGGCGAGGAGAGAGAAACAGCACTGTGAAGTTGAACATATTCGTCAACGGCCAGAAGAAGAACCGGGTGGAAATTGTGTTTCATGTGGCACGTGAATGAGAAAACAAAACGCGTCACCGAGCTTCCCAAGGCTTGTTGAGAATGTGGAAATGTTTAATTGTTGACGAAGGTGAAGATGACAGAAGCTTCGTGAGAAAGATACCGAGCGTGTTTTTGTGAGAGAGGGTGAAGTTTATTCGACATGCCCGAGAATGTCTCCCTCATCAGGAACCGGACGGAAGTCGGGCAGGGTCGCGCTTGGGGTAGCGGAGCAGGCGGGCGGCCAGCATGGGTCGTCATGGTGCTGGCCGGTGTGCTGATCTTCACGAGCGTGGTGGATGTGCTCGGTAACGTGCTGGTGATCATCTCGGTGCTCAGAAATAGAAAACTGAGAAACGCGGGTGAGTGAGTGCGCGCGTTCAGTCCACATTCATTAACTGAGAGATGAGGGGATGTTCGCACATGACCCGTTCTTGCATTCAAAACAGCTGAGCGCGAGGTAACGGAATGGAGCAAACGCCTTTTCCAAAGTTGCACTAGTGCAAAACGATTAAGAAAAAAGAACGCAAGAACGCGTCCTTTGTGAACGGCCCTTCATTCACTGGCTCTTGACAAGGAGTTATTAGTATAATACTCGTATGACTCATTTGCAGTTTCAGAGGAGAGTCATTAATACTGTCATCAGCTGTCGTGTGTTCCCGTGCCACACGGAGAAATTCAAGAATAAAC
The DNA here is from genome assembly GCA_021397915.2 of Tor tambroides. NCBI lineage: Eukaryota > Metazoa > Chordata > Actinopteri > Cypriniformes > Cyprinidae > Tor > Tor tambroides. Next base: position 4,031 of record JAFVLL020040939.1, read on the forward strand.
CTAGTGCTTCATTCACACGGTTACCAACCATTCACGTGCACAATATGGCCTGAGCATGAATGACAATACAAATCTCATACAGAAAAGATGAGAATTTTCTCTAAAATCATTTTGAGATAATTTCCATCATCTGTTCTGCAAACATACAGCATTTGAGGCTCAGCATTTGATTATTGAAATCATTTGTGTCTTTAAATAGGATTCTATTTAACATAATTTGTCTTTATAATCGTTTCTTAAACTTATACAAATACATCGTCTGTTATAGAAATAGCGAGATTAACCTGCTAATTAGTCTATTCCCTGTGCATAATGATTAATTTTGCCAAGTAAACAAGCTTACTTCTTTTAAGACACTGAACATCTTATGCATGAAAATGTGGAAATTATTTTTCCACATTTGTTTATTTATTCATTCCTCATTAATTCATTCATTGTTTAGTTTGTTCATGCATTCATTTTTATGCTCATTTTCACAAAGCCAAACCTGAAACAATATGTTTCATGGACACGAGAGGGTTTGACGTTACATAACACACAGATATCAAAACAGTCAGAGCCTGAGAATAACACTGTGCACTCAAGGCTGTCTGACAGTGATACTTTAACGGCCGTTTGAAGACCATGTGAATGTGAGCCAGAGAGTGAGTGGCGGTATGCTTGTGAAGATGACAAATGTACGTTTGGATATTTAATTTTAAAATTCAGAGATAAACCAAAATCTTTTGGTGTGAATCAATAATTTACACACACATATGTGTGTACCTGAGAATGAGGGCTGAGGTGGGAATTGCATGTCTGAAGCAGCAATAGCTCAGATTTACCACCAGCAGCTATCACTTATGTGCTGGCTGTGTTGGAGTGAGTGAGTGTGAGAGAAAATGCAAAGCAATTCCAGTTGATTCCACTCAGAAAAAGCATTTTATTGGAGTCCCTCATTCATTAATATGAAGTACCATATGGTTTCAAATTATGGATCTTCATTTGCATTTTTTTTCATTATTATCTGGCAATGCTTTCCAGTTTCAAATAGCTGTGATGTCTTTATATTGTGAAGTGTTAGAGACAAAACACAGACATGCAAAACTTCTGAAAGAAAAAATCTAGTACTAGTATGTATTTAAAAAAAAATCACAAAATGAGATGTGAGAGAAAATGAATGGATAAGCAAAGAACAATGTAACAAACTAAAATAGAAAGAAAAAAAACAATGTCAGAAAGAAGAAAAGGACTGAAATTACTAAGGTCGTTTTAAAATATTCTAATGTTCTCTTTATAATTTGCATGGTCTGACCTCAGAATGCCTTTTCCGAGTTCTTTTCCACTGTGATGTCTTAAGGACCGATGGGGTTTTAAAATGCAATTTTTAAGATTTCAGCTTTTCATTGCTCACTAGAGCACAAGAAAACCTGTCAGTGGGAACATAAAAAAGACGATGAGAAAGAGAGAGTAGGTAAACACAGATTTGAACTGCAATATCTCCAAACAGGCAGTCCGTCAAACCATTTGACAGCGCTGTGTTATTAGGTCAGAGTTTGAGATGTCGGCTGTGTTCTGCAATAGCAATCAGTAATACGGAGTGTGTGAGAGTGAGAACAGACAAAGCGAGAGTGAGCAGCAAGGGAAGAGAGAGCTTTTCTATGCATGTCATTGTGTCTTTGGAGATTTTTGACATTTTCTTATCTTGAAATGTGCAGGTGGCATCATCCCATCACTGTCTTAACAAAGCTACGGTAACCACGGCAATGTACCCGTTTACCAGCACAGCCCTGCACTCCAGCTTTCAAATAAAACATGCTGTCTACAAAGGGATGAAGAGAGAGCCCGAAATGACAGAAATGTTGCTGTCATTCCCTTCTAAACACTACCTTTCACTCTTATTCTTCATCTCTATCATGCTTTCAATCCAGTCCTTTGCTGTTGAAGTTGTGTCTGTTTTGCTGGTGTTTATTTGGACAATTAGATTTGGTCCGTGACCTCACGTTATGGGGTTTTGCTTGTGTTTGGAAGAGTCTATTTGTGTACTACAAGGTGACATTCAGTGTCTCATTAGCATAAAGTGATGAGCTTGCTGGTGCTCTATATAGATACTCAAAGGGCATGCGATAAATATTGCGTGTCTGTCACCATTGACTGCATCCTTCACTTTGACCTGTGATGATTAAGAAAACACAAGTATTGGAGCGCTCAGATGATGGCTGAGTGCCTTTTTTTTCTTCTGCATGCTCGGCTTTCTGCTGTGTCCAGTTGAACCGCAGGAGCAGGTAGTATTGATTAGTACATCAGATGTGTTTAGTTTTTCCTAAAAGTTCTATTTGCTGTGCAGTGCCAGACTGAATGAAATCCTATTGGGTCTGGCGGAACTGTATGCAAATGAGATGACTAAACCACACCCATACTTCTGTCCGGCTGCGTTCCATCACGCCCTTGCAGCTGTGTAATTTCCTAGAGTAAAAGAAAGTGATGTGTTTAAGACATTTTTTTCTCGTAAAATTGAGGGTCATATCCCTGTAGAGCAATAAAGGCCTTTTCAGATGATTGATGACAATGTTTCCTGATGCATTGAACTTTGAGGAGTGAAGCATTACAGGGACAGTTTTAAATGGAAAGCTTTTTTCTTCAGAGGAACACAAAAGAAAATATTTTGGAGAAAAAAGTGTGGGATTTTTGTCAATTTCTTAGTTTTTGTCAGGAGGAATGCAAAATCAAAAATCCATGCATTTGATATGCAATATGAGCTTCTTATGCATTCACTGAGAAAAACTCCTTTACTAAAGAGAGTCCTTTACTGAACAGCGTCTCTCAAGCATTATAGTCCAAAAGTGTGCTCAGTTGGAAAAAACTTTTACTTAAAAGAGAGTATTATTTTTTTCTATTTTTACTAAAAATGGGGCATTATGGCGCATTAAACGCTCTCATGTAAGGTCTGTTTCGTTCATCCTGGAGGCCAGAGTGTGCCGTTGCACAGAAAGTCTAACGGTGAGATTCATAGAAGTCATATGCTGTGTTCCAATTTGCCAAAAAGTATGTACTCTTTTTTGTGAAGAAAAGTACATATTTTTGTGTGTAGCAGAATAGTATACAAGCTTTTGGGACATACTATTTTGTCATAATTTCGTGTTTAACGGACACCCTGTTATGACCATCCTGTCACCATTTAAACTGCCATGTCAATCATCTTGTCACAGTTAACATCATCCTAAAGATAGAGGCAGGTAGAGGCACGTTGATCTGCCAGCCACGAGTCTATCATGCAAAGAACTCTGCTCATGTGTTTGCATAATGATGAATTTAAAAGTTAATGACCAAAGGTGTCTTTATAAAAGTTCACAATGTTGCTGCAGATGAAATATAACGTGGATAACATTAAATAATTTTTTTCATCAGGTTAGATAGGGCTGCACACTAGGGCTGCACAATTGTCGTGCACATCTTGTCAGTAAAGCCGGTTCTGTGATTAGTAGTAAATCTCCTGCTTTCAGATGGAGCAGCATTTACTACACAGAGCCGTAGTTCTCTGACAAGCTACGCAAAAAAAATCACAGATGATATAATCGTACAATTATGAAGTCAAAGAAATTGTTTGCGATAATGAAAGCTGTTTGCGTAGCTTCTCAGTGAACTACGGCTCTGTGTAGTAAATGCTGCTCCATCCGAAAGCACGTGAAAATACCACATTTAATAACATGTTTTTACTCCATACTCACTTCATAATGTCAGCCGAGTGTTTGAAATAAATCCTTCTGTGAGATGATGTGGTTTCTTACACAGAATAATCACGCTGAATCAATGAAGGCATATAAATCTTCTGTTTATTCAGCAACCGCTATAGGGATTTCCTGGGTTTCTTCTGTGGGGTGTATTTGGAGTTTCCGCATGAGAACACCATCTGGCCTTCGGATGGACATTTACTACTGATCACAGAACCGTGCTTCGCTGAAAGATACGCATGACAATCGCAGCTTCTGTCTAATCACGATTTCGATATCATTTCGATTTAACGTGCAGCCCTAACTCACACCCCATTCTCTACTTTCCATCAGTCTCATGTATCCATCATGTTTGTAGTTTTTAATCACTTATTATGCATGTTTGTAATTCTAATCGAATCCTCATCCAACATGCAATGTTTTGTGGGCAATATTAGCCATTAGAGTGTGCATCGATCTGCACTTCGAATTTGTACCAGAAATAGTAAACCATCCGGGTTCCTTTGAGTTACTTATTTCAACATACTACTATTTGGGACACGCTAATTATAATTTCAAATACTATTTAGGATGAATAGTATGCAACAGTGATAAACTCTGCTTCAGGAAATCCCTAATATGGACAAAGACATCCAGCTATCTGTAGTCTCGCATAGCCAGACCTTCAGACATGACAGCAGAAGGTCTGAGCACCTTGGCCACTTTGAATGGCCAAGGACCGCCCAAGAGGCCATATGACTGACAGGTAAAGCAACCAGTCATGTTGTTTTGTGCTGCATCTTGTTTAGGGCTGTGGAAATATCCCCACAATAACAATAACCAGTGGATAAAACTCTTGGATGTATTTTAAAAAGTCTATGCCATGAACTTTACATATTTCACATACTTTTGAAAATCCAGCGTTTAGGTCCTCATAAGCGCTCGTCATCACAGTTGTAAACACAACAGCTTTGTTCTTCCATGGGGGGGGGGGGTTTGGCGTCATGGCATTATTATTTCCAGGCAAATGTTAAAAAGCTCTACACACGTCTCCTAGAAATTCTGTAGCATTCAACCAATCAGATGATGACTTTGAAACTCCTGAAGTGTTTCCAAATTTGTGTGCCATATGCATCAGATGTTCAGCCGTGGGCGTGACGTCTGAGGCTGAGATCTGTAGCTGAATAAAATAGTGATAAAAATGTTTTGAATGATGAAACATGAAGGCAATAAACACTATTACATCAATATCAATGGTTCATCTATGCGCAAGCCATCTCGCGTATATTCCTAGGAATACGCTATATATATAACACAGTGCTAATCAATATCGCCTGTATCACAGTATAGAATTCTATATTCTATAAATAGATTTTCTGTTTCATTCTATGATTATTAGTCACATTGGACCACAGAAGGAGGTTATTTTAAACACTAGACTGATGTTAAATCATTTTGGAGCAAAAAAAGTTGTATTTTGATGCTATATTAAGCTAACTAGCCCTTACTCACCTGTTGCCAGAATGTGATTTATGCTTTATGATTAATTTGAAAAGCAAATCCACGTAAGATCATCGTAATATTTCTTTTTTAAGAAGGGCATTTCATACAAAGGCAAAGAAGGTGAAGTGAGAAGTTTGATCAAAGTAATGAGGTAATAAAACAGTGTGACTAGGAAAGCATTCTCTCCCGCAGTCATCAACATGCAGTCCATACTTCCATCACAAGTACAGCAGTCATCTACATCACCCAGTAATCACATTAAATGATCAAATAAAGCTTTGGCAGGACAAAGATTCATTCTGGCGGCTGCTAAAATATTTTCAATGCAGGAAAACCCCCGGCTGTTGCAACTGGGCTAAAACAGTGTAAAGACTACAGTCAATGGCCAACTGACACATATGGTTGAGAGGAAATACCTATCTATATCATAAGGTGGTAATAGTCTAAATTCATCATTCAAAAAGTGAAACTGAAACTAAAAGTGTGGATATACCGCTCTTGCTTACCATTTTTAATATTAGTCATGTTAATCACTGTCTTCATTCCAGACGGCAATGTCATTTTGAAAATATACGTGTATTGGAATGCGCAGATGAAATTATGTAACATCAAAACAGCTGTTTTTGTGTGTCCTCTTGACTTTGTCATTTGCTCGCTTTCATTAATTTTGCTTCTCTTCTCACGCACTGGTTCGCTAAACTGAATAGCTAATCAGAGTAATCCGTCTCACCGACTGCCTGACGCCGATTCAACGCACAATTGGCCAAAACCGCTGCCAACAGGGTCCGACTAGTGCCGACAGCGCAGAACACACTCTAAAACTGAGCTGACAGATGCTCAACGACGGCCCTGCCTTCTCCACCGGCTGACAGTCGAATTGGCGTGTCACGGCCTCTTGTCACTTTTTGCTGTGCACACTTGCACACTACCTAGCAATCTTGTAAAATCTGCAGTGAGAGGTGGCTCTTTGTCATTTCAGTGAAAAAGCAAGAGGTCAGAGTTTAAGAGCTGTAAAAGTGATTGGTGCGTCTGAAAAACGTAGAGGGCGAAGTGTAAAAGTTTGGAATGGAATACAGGCTGCAGAGGTCAGTCAAAAACAGCATCAGTGTCAACGGAGACCGGCCGCGTCAGCGACGTGCAGTGAAACGCGATCCGTAGCTGACAAAGAAAAATGTAGCATTTTCTACGTGAACGTGTGTGGGTGTGTGTGTGTGTGGCCATTTTATACAAAGCTGTTTGATCATCCAACAAAGCCGCTTCTTTAGACACACACCCACTAAAATTTCCTCAGATACAGGGTTATTGGTGCCAAGTGAGATTACAAAGTCCCCGAGGACATTGCCTGCGGAGCTGCTACGAAGGGAAGCACTTTAGACCCACGTTCATTTATCTTATGTACACACACACACACTCAGTGTGAGATGATGAGAAGAGAGACGTCCCAAAAGAGAGATGCTACCATAGTAGAACCCTTCATGTGTGTTTTTACCCTATGAAATAGTTGTGTTAGTGAAGTCCTCGTTAGTTTGGGGTCATTAGAGATTTAATTAACATTCATGTTGACTAAGCACTACCCTCCGTTGCTGTCATTAATGCGTGTGTGTGTGTGTGTGTGTGTGAGCATTCTCTGTTATGCTGTTTTTAATTAAAGCCTTTGTGTGTGCTTATGTGTGTAACAGAGACACCCGGAGGAAACTTTTAATGCTCAGAAGTGGCTCAAAAGACCTAATGGAGTTCTCATGTGTGTCTCATTTAAATATCCCCGTCCTCTTAACATTTTCTGCATGATGTGAAATGAAATTAGCTGTTACTTGGCAAATCTGACCACAGTTTGAGACATTGTTGAGCTCTTTTCTGAAACGAGATTAGATGCTCGTTTTCTCAGGAGAAAAATCTCATTTTAAATCTCAGTGGTGCCTAGTAGAAACAGTTGAAGCATTAATGAGACCCACTGGTGTAGTTTGACATTTAGGCTATTGGTGAGCCAGACCATGATACTGGGTTTTTAGATTTCATATTGTAGATTTGTGCGACCTGTTTAAAAAATGGACTTGTCGCACTCTTGTGTATCAGTTGTGCTTTTTAGTTGAATGTACATTCAAGACATTTTGGACCATATAATGCAATTGTAATGTTAAATAGTTGAATACAGTTCATTCTTTACTCCATTTAACCCATTTTCCATGTTCATTGTTTGACATTTAGAGTTTTATAGTTTGTAAAAGTTTCTGTGACTTGAATAGTTGAAGGAATACTCCACCCAAAAATGAAAAGTCTCTCATTGATTACTTACCCTTATTCCGTCCCTGTTGTATATGACTTTCTTTTCTTCTGTGACACACAACCAGAGATTTTTAGAAAAATAACACTGGCCTGCATCATACTTGCTGAATGAAATCTAATACTTGTTTCTTACCAATTTTGGGGTGCTGAATCCAAAAATAGAGAGTGTTTTGCTGGAGCATGTCACACTTTCTCACAAAATATGATGTGCTTTTCATAGATTTTTGCTTTCGACAAGGTGAAGAATTCTTGTATTTCGCCTTAATCAGCAAAAAAAAAAAAACATGATTCCTGTCTTCATATGAGCTAGGTTACAATTCTCAGTCTATATTTCACATGTATAAATAAATCTGAAGACTTTTCCCACTTTTTCCAATCCTTTGCAAATTGTAAGTTACTATAAATGATACAGTTTGTATCAGTACAGTTTGTATTTAATGCAAAAGTGCATTAAAGCTGATACATAGCTTTGAGGGACCAATCCAACTGCAGTAAATGCATGAGAGATTGATTATTGTAAAATATTGTAAAGCATGCCATTTTTAATGTGACATAGGAGCTTCTGCTGTTACAGATTTAGCTGTGTTCTGAGTTCTTTCATTTTGTTCCGCCCTTGCAATGTAAAACACACCACAGACAGTGCAGATCTGGTCACCCAATTTAATTTAAACAAAATCCCATGAATTTTTCCACTAGAATACACTTGGAATCTCTCGTTTCTCTTACCAATTCACTTGCATTTCTCTCAATGTTTCGTGGGCTCCTTTAAAGCTTTATTTTCTCTCCTTGTCTTCACTTCTGATCCCTATTAGCATCCTTTACTGGGAATTTTTCTGAAGTAGGGAAACGTAATAGACCAGACACCAGATATTTTTTTGTTTGTCAAATCACGGAAAGCATTTTACGTTTCATTTATGCATTCAGCATACGCTTTCATCCAAAGCGACTTTGCATTGAAGATATACAGTTCATGGGCTGAAACATTCTGAATACAATAGTTCTGGTTAACAACATCTGATGTAATAGGTAAGTGGTACAATCATTTAAAAGCAGGGGCCAATGTTTTTCTGAGTGTGAAGGCAGCAGTTCATAAATTCATCTGTTTAGCAAACAAAACTAAATGTAATGTCAAAGCCCAGAATCCCACAGGAAGCATCTGTGTATCTGGCACACTATTCATCTCCTGAACACTTATTCCTCACACCCTCTTCCTCACATCAGCATGCGGCAGGATCACAGAGGTAATGAGCACAAGCATGTGTGTGTGTGTGTGTGTGTGTGTGTGTGTATGGTGCTCTACTAAAGCCGATTTTTATTTGTTTCTTTGCTTAGGCATCTTTGTCGAGCTAAACTCTGTTTTCAGGTTCAAGAGCATACATTCTGGCCCAGTTTCGGAACAAGAGTTTAGACCAAATTTCTCTCTCAGAAAGCCTTTCGATGTTCCAATTAAAACATTTAAAAGTCCAGCTGCTTTCTTCCTCTTGCCTCTTAATCTTCTTGTGAGAAAGGACGAAAGCGAGGGAAGGCGAATTGAGTTGTAATAAGTGAGAGGAAAAGAGATGGATTAGAAATCAGATACGGTGAGAGATATTGACACAGAGTGAGAGAAAGATAGCAGACATTGACGTATCCAAATGAGAAAGACAAAATGGAGAAGAAGAAGCGGGAGAGTGAGATAAGGAGGAAATGGTCGGCTGTGAAAGTTGACAGCGATTTGCGGTGACCCCAAATCATTCAGTTTCTGGAGACATAAGCAACTCAATTCATTGTGGGCGTGTCCTGTGATGCAACAGTTGACGTTTATGCAAATGAGCATCAGCGGAATTTAAAGAGTGTCAGAAAGTGCCGTTCTAAGCATGTTTGCTTCATGCATTGAGGCATTCATCATGTTCATTATATAATGCATTGCTCCAATATCTATACCAATGTATTAGAGTAAGAGGAATGGCTACTAGCGACCTGCTGACCTCTAGCAATAAAATCAGTGTGAATGGAGCATCAGTCATGTGGATGAGGTATGATATAGAATATTAACCTAAAATGATCACTTTCTCTATGGACTCTTTTTCCCAGATGTATTCGATCGATATTCACTGAATGCATGAATCCATTACAAAACCTATTTGAGTTCTGTAACGCATTGGTTTAGGAGCACAAGTGTGTGTACAGTACTGAGTTGAACTCCATATGAACTCCATCTGTGGTAGAAATGCTAATACAACCTGATCTGAGGAGAAAACCTCAACTCCCAACAAACCAGCACACAACACATGCATGTGAGAGACTGACTGGTAAACCAAGCAAACATGCACAAATAAGCACTGTAGAGGAGAACTCAGTGTCACAGACACCGCACTTAATCTAATGGATCTGAACTTTGTGTGAACCTCACAGTCAAAATACTACAGCACCTGAGCCTGTCCTACACATTTTACATACACACAACTCCCAGACACGCAATATGTCGACTACAGTTCAGGAGCTGTTATCAAGTTTCCTTTCTGGTGTTTGTTTTCTACTCTATTGACATTTGTAAACCTGTATAAAAACACATTCATTTCATTTTCTAGTGGCAAATAAATCACCAGTGTCATGATTTCATGGAAAAATGTATAAATTTGAAGAACCTCTTGCATTTTGGTTGGTTTTTCACAGTTGTATTTAACAGGAAAGAGAAATTTAAATTTGTTGTTCAAAAACAGCATCACCTGATGTAATGTGATAAAGTGTCAGGCATCATCATTTCTGTATGAAATCGTTGTTCTGACACTGAGAAGTTCCATTGATAGTTGCTCCACACCGTTTTAAACATCAATGTTGGTTCATTCATTCATTCATTCATTCATTCTGATTGGCTATGCTGCATTACATTTTCATTTTTGGGACAATGACAGCAGACACTTGCATGGTTAGGACACAGTGTAAATACATATTCTTAAAATGTGTACTAATATATATATATATATATATATATATAAACAGGAAAAATACTTATTAATTACATTTATTCACCATTATGTTTTCTAGCAAAATATTTGAGAACTTACAAAGTTAGCAATAACAAAGTACTAACAAACTAAATATATAATAATATAATTTTTTAAATATAAAATTTAATTTAAAGCTACAATATTGTTTGGTGTCTTAGGCCCGGTTTCACAGATGGGGCTTAGAGTAAGCCAGGATTAGATCAAAGTTCAATTAGGACATTTAACCAATTTTTATGAATGTGCTTAGAAAAAAAAACCATTACTGGTGTGCATCTTGAGACAAAACAAAGGCACTGATATATTTTAAGATCAGTCAGTGCAAGCTTCTTTCAGTTGAAGCAGCTCAGATTTACATTTTAGTCTAGGACTAGGCTTAAGCCTTGTCTGTGAAACCGGGGGATGACGTTTTAGAAAGAAATTAATACTTTTATTCAGCAAGGATATATTAATTGGGTCGAATGTTACAGTGAAGATATTTACATTGTTACATTTTTTTTATTTCAAATGTTTTTGAATTTTTTATTCATCAAAAAGTCAAAAAAAAAAAAAATCAGTTTCCACAAAAATATATAAGTAGCTCAACTGTTTTCAACATTGATAATAATAAAAAGAATGTTTCTTAAGCAGCAAATCAGCATATTAGAATGATTTCTGAAGGATCATGTGACACTGAAGACTGGAGAAATGATGCTGAAAATTCAGCTTTGATCACAGGAAAAAATTGTTTTAAAATATATTCAAACTGAAAACCTTTTTTTAAAACTTTTAATCATATTTTACAATATAACTGTTTTTACAGTATTTTTGATCAAATAAATGCGGTCCTGGTAAGCATAAGACAGAAAAAAAAAAAATTACCGTTTCCAAAACCTTTGAACAGTAGTGTAGTTCCCTGATTACATCTTACTGTTGTCACCATTTCTAATTTGGTTTTTAATTTTAATCTGTTTGTAATTTCGAGTTTTTAGTAATTCTGACATCATGATCTGAATGTAATAAAACAATTCACTTTAATGCCAGTACTGAGGCCTTGTATTTGAATTCTGTCTGTGTGTGTTTGTGCTTTAGGTAATGCGTTTGTAGTGAGCCTGGCTTTCGCCGATCTCCTGGTGGTTTGCTATCCCTACCCTCTGGTCTTGCACGCCATGCTGCATGCGGGCTGGTTGCCGGGAGAGATGGAGTGTAAGGTCAGCGGCTTCCTGATGGGAGCGAGCGTCATCGGCTCCATCTTCAACATCACCGCCATCGCCATCAACCGCTACTGTTTCATCTGCCAGGCCAACACCTACGAGAAAATCTACGGCCGCGCCGGAACCCTGGTGCTACTGATGTTAGTCTGGGTGCTCACCGCCATCGCTATTCTTCCGAACCTGGCGCTGGGGTCTTTGACATACGACCCTCGTGTTTACTCATGCACCTTTAGTCAGACGACAAGCGCGGGCTACACCATCGCCGTGGTGACCGTGCACTTCCTGCTTCCTATCGCGGTAGTTACGTTCTGCTATCTGAGGATTTGGGTGCTGGTGCTCCGCGTGAGGAGGCGGGTCACAACCGACGTCAGGCCACGCCTCCGTCCGAGTGAGCTGCGCCACTTCTTGACCATGTTCGTCGTCTTTGTGCTGTTCGCCGTCTGCTGGGCGCCGCTGAATCTGATTGGCCTGGCTGTAGCGGTGGACCCACCCCGCGTAGCACCCTTGGTCCCTGATTGGCTGTTTGTGGTGAGTTATTTCATGGCATATTTTAACTCATGCCTGAACGCCGTAGTGTACGGACTGCTCAATCAGAACTTCCGCAGAGAATATCGAAGAATACTTCTGTCACTTTGTAAGCCACGCCTCTTCCTGCAGGAGACATCAAGGGGCGGGACTGAGCGCAGCAACAAACAGTCACCTGGCAACAACAATAACGATGATCAGCCCAAAGCGAACACAATATAACTTACCCACAATACATTGAATTGTTCACAGATATCAAAGAGAGAATGCTGCAAAAAGGTTTTAAATCGCATCCACTAATGTTTTGAAAATAACATTTTTATGTCTCACTTTAGATACCACCCTCTGCAAAAAACAAACCAAAAAACAATACCTCATTTGTTGGAAACCATACAATTATAATAATCCTCAGTATTAGGAAAATGAATTACATGTCACACAAGTATTGCAATCACATTCAATGAATGCATGCCAATGATTGAGAACAGTGCAATAAGTCATTACCAGACAAAAGGTGCAAACTCGAGGAAGACAAAGACTGCAGAACATTTTCATCTTCTCCAAACATGCGCCCCTAGAAAATAAGTTATTTTTCTCACTGTTAGTTAGAGGCTGTTTTCTCCAACAGCCCATAAATTCTCACCTAACAGATCTCTCCATTTCACAAGTGCTTCCCTAATGATATAACAACATTAAAGAAACGCTCCCCAAATGCTCACACATTTGTGACCTCTCAGCATCTTGACATATGTTTTCCCAACGCTCCAATAGCTTTAGCACTTTTGGCACTGTAAGTACACTAGAGCCTCCCCTTGTGCTATGCAACCAATTAATTTTAAACTCAACGGAGAAAGTGTAAAACTAGGGCTCCCTTAGGTTTGAAGCAGAGGTTATCCAAACGTTCCCCAAAACACTGCAGCAATGTTCTTGTAAAACTCCCCTATTGCTATGCAAACTCAGCTTAAGCAACTCCCACAGCTGCATTCATGCAAACACTGTGGAAATCTTCCGGTAACCTTCCCACAACATTCCTCTACTAGGTCTGCGGATGCCGTCCTATGGGAATATGCCAAAATGCTGCAAGAACATGTTCTTATATTCTCTATAGGTTTGAAAACGAAACATCACACGCTCCCTATGTCTGTGCACCAGCAGAACGCATCTGCACATGCTGCACGTTACGGCATACATTAAAACTTTTACTGAGCAAAGTTTAGCATTGAATCCATTAACAGGGTTCAAACAATCAAGAGAATTTAATAACATCAAAAAATAACGAGCATAGGGCTTAATATTTATGTGACACAAATAGACTATTTGTCAGCATCTTTAATTTCTTAACAGTCTGATTTAAAATAGTAATAAGACAAAAGTTTAAATAATCTTTATTAATACACCTACTTTAATATACCAGCATGTCACTCTGTGTCAACAGACATTTACATACACACTTGAAGGTGCCAGTCAATCAAACCACAATAGTAAAGAAGGACCTAATTCTTAATGAGATACATTCATACTGATATAATCATTTATATTTTAGTTAGAAAGTCAAAATTGCGTAGTCTGAGGAAACTTTCCATCTCAGTCATATCAGTTACTAAAATTACATTTGTATAGCTGTTACGCAAAGCATCTGATAATTTTAAAGTTTCACTTCGCATATAATCTAAGGTTTTACCTTGCTTACCCAGTAGGCTACTAGTAGTCCGTCTGTCCGTGATTCAAGCTATGGGCGTATGCCGTGCTCGATTACACACAGAATGCGTTTTGCGTTCCACTGCACTGCTTTTGAATATTTTTTTTTCAGTGTAAACAGACATCTTTGATTCTACTCTTTCGAGCATGCACGCCCCGTTTTTAAATTGCTGTTGCGTTCATTCAGCCGTCTATTGAAATGACCCGTTCTAACCGGTAAGTGGCATTGACAGTTGGCAGGTTTCAATAAACCTTCATTGACTGAACAGTTGTATGAGGTAATAATGAAACTGTTCAGCAAAATTTAGAACTTTGGTCTTACAATTTACAGATTTTTTTTTATGTTTTTTTCTTTTCACGTAATTTATTTTTTAGAATTAAATCTCCACAACCTGCGCTCATCTCAGATATCTTTTAAGTAGCCTACTTCTTCATTATTCTGGGAATGATGTTGCTAAAAAAACAAATTTGACTTTGAAGATTCCAATACAGATGTACAGTATTCATTGTCAAACAATAGACTTTAAACTGTGTGTAGATTGTTTGTGTGTACAGTGCGTGTACTGTTGAAGCCTCAAAAATTCAATAACTAGAATCTGCCAAAAAAGAAAAACAGACGGGTGAATTCACTAGTTACTCAGAACATTTCAACAAATAATCCCTCGCTATAAGTACCCGCAATTCAGTTTAACCGCATGTCTAACACTCATGACCTGGGATGGCAATTCACATTAATCGGTGGATCTTCCAGTTCAGGAAATTTAAGCCTCAAATTTTAAGTACTTCAAATTATGAACACCAGTAACATTTAGTGATTTATTGTGAAGAGTTTTTGACTCCTTTCCAAAGGGGGCTTCAATTCTGATGGCAGTGAGTAATAATGCTTCATGAAAGGCATTGATGCACTTATTGAAATCTTAAGTATACTAATCCTTTAAATATTGTACTTTATAATCTGTTGAACCATGGTGCACTTTGGCAGTCTGTAACATTATTTTTATTTCACCTGGTTAAAAAAAATCATTAATTAATTTTGCATCCCAGAAAATCTGGAAAAATGTTAGTGAAACCTAAACACCATATGGTCCGAGAGTGCTCAGGGTGTTAAAAAAAATACTCTTACAAAGAGTTCAAGTTTACCGGACTGCATTTCAAGTTCTTAGTAACAATGATCTATTTTAGCTGTGAGTTCATATCAAACCACGTGAGGTGAGGGTTTCGACATCTTTACCTGTTACAAACACAATAGGCTGCAGTCGCCCTTGAGGGCGATCAAAAGCACAATGAAGATGTCATGAGACAGAAAGCGGTGTATTTGTTCTGTTTACAGTTCCAGTGTTATCTTAGTAATGGAGTTTGTCGCAGAATGACTCCATGTGTCTATGCATTTAAAACAAGTCACGCCATTAGTCACCGATATCTTAGTATTCCAACCGAGCGCCCAAACGCTCGCATATCGTACTGTTTATATAGTTATTCCTTCTTTTGATTCTGAGTATTTTCTATCAGTTTCTCTCATGGGTAACCTGATCTTAGTATTTACGATGAGAGTAGACTAATCTTAGTAACTTCAAGGAGTATCTCGCACTTCTTACTGCGGCGAGATCACATGCTCATTTCTTAGTACCTTTGATGACTATGATGATGAATAATCTCTGTATTTATGACAAATGTTCGTTTAGTAATCTCTTTGTCTTGGCGAACCTGATGAGTGCTGGCATCTTTGTATCTGCAGTTAGTATTGTTGTCTTGGAATTTTTGACGAGTACTTAAAAATCGAAGAAAGCTTTTATCCAGCACCTGTAAAGCGATATTCGCATTGGTGGAATAATTATGATGTGCTTTGCTCAGAACGAAGAAATATATTTATTATTGTATGTATTTGTTATTTTTATGAATTATTTTTAAAATAGTTTTGGTTGTTATTGCTACCCTCTGTACTTTGATACCATTTCCCAGTCTGTGAGCGTCCATTTTGATCTACGGTATTCACTGTAATTGTACTGTACTTGGCTAATTTCATTTTTTTATATGGTACAAAGACTGAGTACTTATCTTTGTTTCCACAACAAGTACTAAACTGTCTTAACTGAGTTTACTTAAATGCTTTATGCAAAATGATTATCTTATTTATTTCCAATTTTATTTAAATGTGAATCACACTGTGCAGATTGTTACCTCAAGTTAAGGAACTAAATTAAGTTGAGGTCGATAAATGAATAAACCCTTGAAGTAATCTCAATCAACAGGTGCATCTTATCAGTGTGTCTTAGTACTCGGGTAAGTTCTCTCATCTTAGTAATGCTGCTGTATTGGTGATGTAAAACTTAACTTAGTAAATCAAAGCATTAATCGGGTCAAACTGTTACAGCCCCAAACACTTGTGATATTTCATACCGCAAAATGAATGTGCATGAACGTTGATTGTTTTATTTGAATCTTTTGAATTTGTGCACTTAAGGAACAAGACAGAGATTACTTTTGGACAAATAATGGCATGAGTGATCAATTGCTAAGGAAAAAAAATGGACTGAAGGGGAAAAAAGGCCCAAGAGGCTTTAAAAATAATGTGACATGGTCTACAATGATTCCATGATGACTGCTGGTGTAAGATTTTACATGTTAATAAAACTTTTATTTTTAAGAAGTGTCTAGTTTGTGTTTTCTTCTGACTCTTTGCTCCGCTGAAGGAGTCACGTGGTGAAGGAGTAAACACACCATCACAACCAGCGGACCGAAAACAAGCTGCTGGAGACCCTGTCCCCTTCTTTCTCCTGCATATCTATCCTCCAGTGGTCTGATTTCATGAATTCTTAAATAAAGGGAGGATTTGAGTACATGTTTTTTTACATTTTCTTTTTCCTGTCCCCTCCCAACTCCTTTTCTTGTCAAATGCCTTTTTCCATCATCACTCAATCTCTCCGAGTGTCGCTCCTTTTTACAATCGTGGCCTCACTCACATCACTCTATTTCACCTTTTACTTTGTCTCCTCATGCCTTTTTCTCCTTCTTTGTCAGATCCTATTTAAGAGTGCTTGCTAAGCCAAACATCAGTATAACTTAAAAGGTAGTGATTTAAACACCTAAAGGCCCGTTATCGCCAAGAACGATAAAGATAATGACACACCAACAACGTCCACAATAACATTGTTTATTATAAGCACATGTTCCAATTACATCGTTTGCCACTTTAAATGTTCAAGCTCTTTAAAACAGGATGGAATTTAGAACTATATTTTTATCGCTATTATTATAGTCCTTGGTGTGAACCCTAGATTAAACATTGGTGTGTAACTTGTCCCAGGCCATTTGCACTACAGACAGATACCTAAAATAGTGTGGTTTGTTGAGGAGAGGTGTGCTATTACTTTTCACAATAATCCGATTTTCATCTGGCGGATTATAAATGGACAAAAAAAAGTCACCAAGGTGAAGGACGGCCTAGCCCTAGAATATCAAAGAAGCTTACTTACAAAGAAAGAAACCTACTTTAAAACTATTAAAATTGCTATACAAGTATGCAATTTAAAAAAAAAAAAAGGTAGTCAGATACTAAGCTAAATGTAGCTAGACTCGAATTGGTGAATCATCGTTTGAATCTTTTAATTCATATGAACCGTCCGTGAACCATTTCACTATGAATAGGATTTCTCAACGAACGAACTGATTCGACAGAATGATTCAATCGTTCTAATACTACATATGAATCTAGAAGTCAGTTTAAAAGAATTGGTTCGCTGAAATGAATCGTTTACCAACGCTACAACTAGGAAAGATATGGAAGCCCGTTTCCGCCACTGAATAAAAAAAAAAAATTGCGACTTTTTATCTCACAATTCTGACTTTTTTTCTCATAATTGCGTGATTTAAACTCGCAATTGCGAGTTAAAAAGTCATAATTGTGAGACATAAACTCGCAATTCTGACTTGCGTGATATAAACTCGCAATTGCGAGACATAAAGTCACAGTTCTGAGAAATAAAGTCAGAACTGCGAGATATAGGCCCAGTTTCACAGACAGGGCTTAGACTAAACCAGGATTTGGCCATAGTTCAATTAGGACATTTAAGTGATTTTTATAAACTTGCTTAGAAAAAAACATTACTGGTGTGCATCTTGAGACAAAACAAAAACACTGATATATTGTAAGATCAGTCAGTGCAAGTTTCTTTCAGTTTAAACAGCTTAGACTTGCATTTTAGTCAAGGCTTAAGCCTTGTCTGTGAAACCGGGGGATAAACTCACAATTCGCAATTGCAAGTTATAAAGTCAGAATTGTGAGATATAAACTCGCAATTCTGAGAACATATCAGTCCCCACCCCCCCACAAAATTGGACTTTATCTCGCAATTGTGAGTTTATATCTCACAATTCTGACTTTATATATCGCAATTCTGAGAAAAAAAATATTCAGAATTGTGAGTTTATATTTTGCAGTTGCGAGTTTATATCTCACAATTCTGTGAAAAAAAGTCAGAATTGTGAGATAAAAAGTCACAATAACCATTTTTTTATTTTTTATTCAATGGCGGAAATGGGCTTCCATAGAAAGACGACCGCTGAGGTGAGCTAATTTTTTTTGTCTACTTTGGCAGTATATGTATTCAAACAAACTTGGCCTATTAAAAACTATTGTTTAGCTAGTTATTTTTTGGGTATAAGCTTATGAGGGGGGAGTTGTGGCCTAATGGATAGAGAGTTGGACTTATAACCCGAAGGTCACGGGTTTGAGTCTCAGGTCTGGCAGGGATTGTAGGTGGGGGGAGTGAATAACCAGCACTCTCTCCACCCTCAATACCACGACTGAGGTGAGACCCTTGAGCAAGGCACCAAACCCCCAACTGCTCCCTGGGCGCCGCAGCATTGGCTGCCCACTGCTCCAAGTGTATGTTCACTACTGTGCGCATGCACTTGGATGGGTTAAATGCAGAGGACAAATTCTGAGTATGGGTCACCATACTTGGCCACACACCACTTCCCCTTTCCTTTTTTTTTAAAAAAAAATGAGCACCCAGAACAATGTAGCAACAACTCCTAGCAAAACCCTGACATTCAGTCGCCAAATCATGGTGGAGCTGCAAATCTGATTGGCCTCCTGGCTGCATATTAACTATCCGAAGTTCCTTCCGAATTCAATCCATTTTCTGTGTGGGAGAGAAAACCACATTCAATCACAGGGAGGCAGAGGGAGAAACAGAGGCGGGATGTGATGTGATAACCGAGGTGTACTGACAGACAGATTTTGATTCAGAAATAAAGCTCTTGATTTTCCTCACTCTGATTTAAATGCAAATGAAATCTGTCAACAGTTGATATCTTCCAATTGAGAACCGCGCATGTTTGTGTGCTTATGCATGAAAGAGTGAACGTGACTGAGAGGGACTCGCTGCAATTATATGAAAAATGAATCTCAGATCTATTAATGAAAGGATAAAGCTCTTTATTTCCCACAGAGCTTTCCTGTAGGTCACCTTCAGAAGTTTTAGACGCTGCATGAACTTACTGAGTCAGGCTGACTTTCCCAAAGCAGGCGCTGACAGGAAGTGATTCTGTTAATCTCAAATAGTTACTTTGAAATTATAGCTCATACTTAGGGTTAGGGATTTAAACAAACCCCTAATCCCAAGTATTAAACGTTGGTGTGTACCTCATTTCCCACCATTTGTGCTACAGACATGAATGATAGCCTACTTCAAATTGTGTTCAAAAAGTGTCCGAGTGATGATCAGAGGTACAAGGCTCGCAGAAGTATAAAATAGTATATATTTAGGTTCGACAGTTTTTTTTTTGTTTTGTTTTTTTTTTCATTTGGCACAACAACCACAGGGAACATTCTCAAGACTCATTCTCAGGCTAAACATTGTGGCAACATTGTCTCAAAGTTATGAACAAACGTTCTTTCAGTAACATTAATGGAATGTTCATTCAAAGTTATCTGGTCTTTATTAATGTTTTCAAAACTTGAGGACAAAAACATTATTTAAACAACTCGTGGAACGTTTTTCTAAAATGCTTTAGCTGAATGTTCATCTAACATTTTTTAAATGTTACTACATGATTCAGAATGTTCAGAGAAAGTTCAAAAGTAACTTTCGCTTAATGTTTGCAAAATAATAAAAAGCATTCCCTTAACATTCATATAACCAACAAAACACATTTCCATTATGTGTGCAAAATGCTAAAATGGAATGTTCCCTTAACATTCATATAACCAAGAAAAACATTAAGCAAACATTAGCAAAAGTTCTTAGAACATATTTTTGTTTGTTGGGAAAATACTCCTAGCACATATGTAAAGAAAAATGTAGAAATGCAAATAATCTTACTATAGTATGATTGATCTGCTTGAGCTGAGAGCTGATTAACTGAATCGTTATATGAAATTAATCAGCTATACACGCAGCATAATTTACAATAATGAACTTACATTTGCACAAACAGTGAAACGTATGCACAGGTAACCTTGAAGTTGCCTGAACACATTAAAACATAATTTATTTTATTTTATTTTTTTCCCAATACCACTACCATTTGTGTGTCTGCAGCGTTTAGCTCTTAAACGTTCCAATTGAATTTCCCCGCCTGTAGATTGATTTAAGCATGTTATCTCCCATAATCATAATTTAAGCTCCAGCTCTTCACATGTGGCCATTTGTTGTATGTCAGGCGAATGAGTTATGAGCGTTTGTCTCTCCCTCTCTCTCTCTCTGTGCCACACAGAACTTCAGCACTTACTCCAGACCATTACGAGGGTGAAAAATGACAGTCTTCCAGCCAGACTTCTATTTGCTTAACGCACTGTCTCCTGCCCTAGGTCTCGTCTCAGACTCCTTGCACGTGTGTGTGTGTGTGTGTGTGTGTGTGTGTGTGTGTGTGTGTGTCTTCTTATAGGACCAATCCACGGTGACCTCTGTATCATCATCAGCAGTGACGTGGTTATTATGGGCTGTCTGCCGCATGTGCTGTGAATGATGACGCCTTTGCTGTGAAAGCAAAAATGTCTCCGGTCATATATTCTGATGGAACATTTCAGCAGGGTCATACTCGCCCTCATCTAACAATTTGGCAATGTTTGCAAGCGGCCTATTATTTTACTGGCTCTAGTGCCATCTCCTAACCAGATGTGATAGAGCGATAAAACAATCTCTTTCATGTAAATCTTATTTTGTCCTAAACAGCCGTGACAAATGTCATTTTGACACTGGTTTATATCTGTTTCAGCCCATCTTTAAATCTCTTTGGTCAACAATACTGTTCCACATAACTATACTTCAAATGTCATCTGGAGTCAGACTGATCCAATTTATGAATTTAACCCAATGGCATCTGGTTGCAGCGGTTCTTTGGTGAGTAAACAAAAGTGTTAGATTAAATATTGAGTGCATCTGATCAAGCATAGGCCCAAGCATTATGGTGTTTTTATGTGTTATCATTAGTGTTGACGATGGTGACGACAAGCGACTGTTTTTGAGTGAATCATTGACTTGTTTATTCAGCCGATGCACTCAAAATGTGCTTCATTCATGAGTGAAACAAGTTCATGCATGTCTTTATGAATGAGTCATTGAATCATACACTTAACCGATTTGTTAAAAAACTCTTACGCCTATCATTCCTGACTCAATCATTTAGTTACTCAATAGAGCCCATTCACACCAAGGACACAATTATAACGATGATAAAGATTAACATATAGTCTTAAAAATGTTCTAATTCTGTAAGAATAGGGAAGTTCACACTACAGCTATAATGATAATGTCACAGAAGAACAATACCATTTGAATCACTTGCAGAGTGATTATTTTCCAGACTCTAAAGCCCCGTTCACACCAAGAACGATAACTATAAAGCTAACAATATTTATCGTTACCAGTGGGCGATATCGTCCGTTTATTCAAAACACACGCTCGTCTGCCGCTTTAAATTCTCGAGCTCGTTATAGCAGGATGGATTCTGATTGGGTGTCAAAGTTTGTATCGTTCATCAGCTGGAAAAAAAGTGATTCCAACGATATCGTTTCTCTGTGCCTTTATCATTATAGCTGTAGTTTGGATTTTTAGAACTATATCTTTATCGTTATTTTTATAGTTATCATCCTTGGTGTGAATGGGCCTTTAAAATTAAAAGTTCTTTATTGGTATCTCTGGTCATCTATAAGTCAATGGAACCTTTCCATTGGACAAAAGGTTTTTTTTATATATATATATATTTTATAGTGAAAAAGGGTTCTTTAAATGATAAAAACTTTCTTCACACTAAGAAAAATATTGTTCTTTTAAGAATTGTTCAATGAAAGGTTCTTTGAGGAACCAGTAATGGTTCTTCAATTGCATTGCTTCTGAAAACACCGTTTTGGAACCTTTATTTTTAAGAGTCCAGCTGATGAACGAAAAAAAACAAAACACTGACAGCCAATCAGAATCCATCTAAATTCAAAGAGCTGACAGAAAACAAAACTTCTGCTCGCACTCATATTAAGCAGAATGATATCGTCCGCTGGTGTGGATGCTGATATTGTTATTTTTCTTTTTTTATCTGGGTTTGTAGCTATTTTTGTTAGTGGAGCTATAGAGACATACGTTTTATATATGAGAAGTATGGGAAGGTCACACCAGTACTATAAATACATCATCTGAATACACAAACCTGGCTTATCTTTTGAATTTCTCAATTTTTCTGTCTGTTGTACAACCTGTATGGATGGCAAGTCAGAAACCTAATTTGTTTTAAGATTTTCCATTATTTCCAACTGTGCAACTCTGCAAATGCCCCACCCATTCTCTAATGAGTTTTCTCGAGGTAACAAACCTCCTGTGAAATTCTGAGAAATTGTTGAACATGCGCTTTATCGACAAAACACCTCAGGAAAAAAAGGCGAATATTGCTTTCAAGTAGGAAAATGCATAAAACATCAGGCGTTCTTCTGTTGTTGCTCTTCAAAGCTTTGAAGGATTCACACCGACTTCAGGTTTGAATAGAAGCTCAGGTGAAGTGATTAGCTGAACACACAATGGCTAGGCTCTCAAAGGGCTCGATGCGCTCTACTCGATTCACCGCCAAGGTCCCTGCAACAGGGCTGCGGTGGCTGCTGGGATTTTATCCTCTCATTGACTTTTGACTTAAGAGCTGGAATTTTAGCCTCCTGGTAAACTAACACTCAATAATCAATGACAAAACAATCACATTCTCATGCACACACATGCATGAGCAACCTCATGTTGTTTCCGCTAGTTTTTTCAGTAGAGTCCCTATGCAATAGTCACTATCAACAACTGTTTAAGAACTCAACTTGGGCTCAGTTCATTCCATCAGTTTATACAGTATGTTCTAATCTAGTCCTTGAAAATAGTAAAGACAAACAGATTGGAAAGAGTAAACATATTTACCACGCTGTCCACAAAGGAGGATCTCGAACATGAGATTCAACTCAAGTTTCCCTCCAGATTACTTAATTAAAGATAGTTAAGATTAAAAATGAAGGCGGCATGTCGGGATGCCGGAGGAATTGTCATAGGAGTGAAGTAAGAACCCGCTTATGCATTTGTGTTGTGATTGACACATGCTAAATTAACAAGCTCCTCATGAGCTTTCGTTTTGAACTCCATTATGATTTATTACAGATAGGGGAAGTGTTAATTATATGCAAAACTTGCCGCCATGATGTTAGAGGGTTCTGGTGGTTGCAAAGAGGTTTGTGGTGAATGGAAGTTAAAGGAGGTGTTTACACGACACCATTTCCAACTAAAAACTGAAAACTTTTTTGCACTTTTGGTGGTTCATTTTGGGTTTTTTTTTTTTTTTTCGTTAATGATAATTAAATATCTTGTGGAGTGTGTTTTTGTGCTGGTACCTTGACACTTAAGTCTCTGTCTTGAGTGATTCATTGAATCGTTCATTCAAATGATTTGTTCAGAACAGCTGATTTATTTAGAAATGAAGCAAGGGACCATCTTTATGAATGGATCATTGAATCTTTGACAAAT
The DNA here is from genome assembly GCA_021397915.2 of Tor tambroides. Taxonomy (NCBI): domain Eukaryota; kingdom Metazoa; phylum Chordata; class Actinopteri; order Cypriniformes; family Cyprinidae; genus Tor; species Tor tambroides. The sequence continues at coordinate 27,892 of JAFVLL020040939.1, forward strand.
GATTCATTTAAAAACAGATTCATTCAGCTATGAAACACCACGATTTTGCTCTGAAATGCACTAATGTCCTGCTCCAGCTTTGCTTGGAATTGTTTTCATTGGTGAAAAAAGTACTATTGTACCTAAAATGTAACTTTCTCAATATTAACTTCTTTTTTGTTGTTTAAAATCAATACAACATTTGCAATACATTTGCTCATGTGCTAATATTCATGAAAATGACACTCTTGCATGTGTGAAATTGCTTAACTATATCATATCGTATAAATATAAAAACAAATTCTAAAAAAAAATTCTAAACTTACCCTAAATATCAGCTGAAATCTTCAATTTTCTGAATCGAAGTGCAGCTAGAACTGACCCTGTGAGTTGGGCACTGATTTCATTGGGAATATCTTCCTAAAAGTGCACTGAATGATCTCTGGCAGTGTGGTGTGATTACAAACAGGTTCTGATAGTGGAAAAATCTTGGACACGTCTGATTAAACCAGTGATAGTGATCAGCCTTAAATTTAACCAAAGCTTTGACCTCTGCAACAGATGCCATAGTTGGCACGAAATGGCACAGCCGTGATCAAAGCTCTAATGAAAAAGTGGTCAGAAGAAAGTCATATTAGAAGTTCTTACCTAAGTTGCAATAACTTTGAGGAACGTGATGACATTGCAGATCTTAAGTTTAGCTCCCTGCAGGCAGCCTTTGGGAAAACCTGACACTTCACCTGAATAACACTGCTGTGTTTGAGAAGAAAGGAAAGTGTATATGTTTTATTATAGAATGCGCATACAAGCATATGCATGTGATAGAAATAGAGCGACTTTGAATGTGCATGCATATCGCTCTCTTTCTTTCTCCGCATTCGTCTTGTCCTTTGAGACACCATTTATAGAAGTGCAGTTATATAAATAAATACTGGACTCACAAAGAGCTACAACAACAAGGATGTTAGCACTTACAAATATCGCATCTTGCAATTTTACCAATCTTTTTTGTTTATTTAGGTTGTAAAGAATATAATGCATTGTCTTGGACATAAATGACAGCCATATTATTATGTCATATTATAGCTGCATAATTGTACTATATAGTCTAGTATTAGAAATTATTATTATTGTGTTGTGTTGGAAACAGTGGCTGGGTGTGAAATCAGTTTTTAGTATGATTTCAGTATATTTTAATATGCTTCATATTTTAATGCATATTTTAATCTTTAAGCACATTTTAATATTTTAGTATATTTTTAGTCAGTATATTTTAAATAGTATGCATAAAATATGCAACACTGCATTGGTTTAAACAAATTGCTGACACAGCTGCATAGTGTTTAAGTTCTGTCTGGTTGTCATTTCAGAAAATAAATATTTAAACATTTTTTTAACATCTAAAGAAAAAGATCATATACAATTATGGTAAAATTGGAGGTTAAGATGCAATATTTTTACTATATGCATTGTTGTTGTATACAGTACTGCACAATTTGGCAAATGGTATAGATCCTCCAGATATCCCATGCTTTAAAATCATGCACATTATAGATACTGCATACTGCTAAAATTAGTAAGGGATGTATTACCCACAACTCTTTGCATTTACAGAAAATGATCTTGTGGCTTTTGTCTTTCATTGGATGTGAGATCAAAGCTGCCACAGCAGATTTAAAATGTATGAAGCTAAAAGTGAAGTCAAAATTCATTTTAACATGCTGACGGTTACAAATCAATGCAAACAGTGTTAAAGGTGTCCACATCTGTGACAGGTTTGTGTCTCAAATCTGGTATACTGGTATATCCCACACTCTAAGGTACTTTCCCAAACTTTCCCATCACGCACAAAATACAAAAGTGCACAGATAAACAGTTGGACCCAAAAGTCTGAAACCACATGTAAAAATGTGTATAGTTTGCATTTTTGTAATAATTAAGAAAATGTGACTGTCTGTACAAAGAGTCACATGATCAGTGTCACTCATTTACTTTTTACATTTAATTAGTGATATAGAAATAGTGCAGTTTTAAAGTATCACTTGACATCATGTCTTTTTTTAAATCCACAAAATTATAAATAAAAAATAAAAGGTCAGCAGCTGTGGATATTTTACAGAACAACCTGTACATTTTACAGTTTAAAACTGTCATTTACAAAACAATTAAAAAACATGCTGACAACCACATTGCAAATCAAAAATCAAAGTTCATCACAAGTAGCTTTTCCACAAACTGAAGTACAAGAAGTGTCATGGTGACACACATGACAATAAAATAATGCAATAAACATGAATTAAACAGCATAGTTGTAACATACAGTAAAATACCCTAATATACATAATGGATAACAAAAACTATTAAGAAACACAACTCTGGAAATGTCAGTTTAAAGTACTGTAAATTATAAGATGACTTGTTACTTTTTTAAGTTATTTTATGGTAAATGTATTACAGTTTTCCCTGTATAGTAGGAGAACTTACTGTTAACCAAGTAACAGGTTTTTACTGTAGCATTTTTCCAGTCTTTTACAGTTAGAATTACAATCAAATGAGATTTTGAATCACAGCTTTTAATGTGGCATCATTATTTTGGAGCCCACTGCCAATGTGTTTTGATATTCAGACTTTAATGCTCTTAGTTCACTACAGAGAGCATGATGGGATGTGAGCAGGAAGAGAAAAAGCACTGCTTCGAAATGGCCAGACCGTGAGAGATTATAGACGGAGAGAGACTTTATGTTTGTGTGTGTGTGTGTGTGTGTGTGTGTGTGTGTGTGTGTTTGGATGTGTTGGGGGTATCATCACAAAAGTGGTCTGAGAGCTTTTTAATGAAAGTTATGTAATAGGTCTTGTGGTATGACTCATCCTTATACACACACACACACACACTCACTCTTAAGGAGTGAATGTGCTTTTTTTTTTTTTTCCTCAAACCAATTTACACATTCACGCCATCTGGAAAAAAATCACACATGGCACAATTACACACTGCTAACAATAACGCTTCCCAAACAGGATTTTATACACTGAGATTTCCCTCCATCTATACGATGGGTCAGTGTGTAGGAGAGGTTTCTGGGGCACGGGTGTTGTCATCGTGGTAACAGCGGTTGTTACCATGGTTCTGTTTAAGCTTTAGTGGGTTTGTGGGACCATGGATGAGAAAATGGGATCAGTGGTGTCAAAATTAAAGAACCACTGCAAACATAACGAGTGTAATAAATAAATATAAATAAATAGATTGCATGATTAAAAAATTAATTTAGTTAATATTTAGATTTTTTACTTAATCTCTGAATTAATAGGAGGTCATATAAATATTTATGTAGTGCAACATGATCATTGTCAACAAAAAGTGGGGCAGCACTTTGTACAAAAGTGAATATTAAAATATTTTGTGTCAACATACAAGAATAAAATTAGGTGTGGAAATATAGTAAAATATAATGTATAGATAGAACTAAACAATATATATATATATATATATATATAGTAGTGCACTTAAATGGTCCTTCAGTGTGGGTAAAATTAATTAAAATTTAAAAGTACAAATATTCAATGTAGTCTCCCAATTAATATCAGGTTATAAACACTGCATAATAAATATAAAATTAAAAAAGCTTTAGATTTACATGTCACCTTCATGTCTTCATGATTTCATGCCAACCATCCACATAATTATGTATATAAATATTTATGTAATGCAACACAATCAATGTCAACAAAAAGTACGCCAGAACTAAATTAAAATATATTGTGCAAGTAAATTAATTAAAATCAGGTATGGCAATGTGGACAAAATATATAATGTATAAATAAAATGAGAAAAATGTAATATTAACCTGTAGTTCACCAAAACATTTCTAGCTTTTTCCTGACTCATTTTTTCTGCGTTTCTGTCAAAGGTGATCATTTTTGAGCAAGGCATGAATGTGTGGATAATGATACTGTGATAGATGCAGCACTTGTGTTCCCATTAATGTGCCTCGGCATGAATAAATGGTCTAATTTACTGTGGTAAAGTAAAGATGAACTTTTTTTAGATGTCCACAATATTGTGGTTTGTGCGTTAAATGCTGAGGCTAATTTGAGCGCTATCTAGTAATGCCAGACATTTCGATTGGACCAGTTACGGAAATAATGAGAGTTAGATCGAGTTTTGGTGCACCGTTCTGCTCGCTGTCTCTTATGATCGGATGAGAAGCGTCCTGGTGGTGGAAGTCATGACTTGATCTTTTATTATGGACTGTTTATGTCATGTGGGGCCGCATGGTACAAGAAGGTGCGGATGGATGTAGAAAATATAACTAGAGTTAAATTTTGAGCAGGATGAAAGCATCACCATCATTGGATGATTAGTATGGTGATTTCTGTGGTATTCTATGTGTCTGTACGAGTGTTTTATTGATGTCTCTAGTAGACATAAAAGCATCTCCACATACAGCGCAGGGAGACATTAGGTAGCACACAGATTAATAATGTAGAAAAGAGATTCACTGGGTTATTCATAGTTACAGGAAGGAAGAGTTTGTGTGCAAAAGTAAAGGTTCGTTTTAGTGTTAATTCCTTTTAAAAACATTTTATGTTTAGAAGATTCAATACAAGTTCTTGCTGTTGATTTGCCACAGAAAATTATTCATCTTTCAGTTTACAAAGAGCAAATTCTGCGCTTGGAATTCAAGTTAACAGAGCAACAAACATTTATGTTTTACATACATTTATTAACATATACTTGTTATTTTTAAAGAAATTAATCATTTTATTCAGCAAGGATTCATTAAATTGATCAAAAGTGACAGTAAAGACATGGTTTCAACAAAAATATGAAGCAGCACAACTGTTTTTAACATTGATAGTAATAAATGTTTCTTGAGCAGCAAATTAGCATATTAGAGTGATTTCTGAAGGATGTGACGCTGAAGACTGGAGTAATGATGCTGAAAATTCAGCTTTGCCATCACAGAAATAAATTACATTTTAACATATATTACAGTAGAAAACTCTTATTTCACAATATTACCATTTTTTATTGTACGTTTGGTCAAATAAATCCAGAATTAGTAAACATAAAAAACTTATTTGAATAATATAATATATAATAGTATATTTAATATTAGTTTACTCATATTTTAAGAACATTATTTTTTAGGTGCATTAATTAATTTGATTTTATTAACTGAGGGATGAGTATCCTTTGGAATCAGCCTGTAACATCCTTCAGGAAACTTTAGTTTACATCTGTACACCATTTCCTTTCTAATTTTTCTTTCATTTCATTTCTATCCCTAGGAGACAGCAATTAGTGACAGTAAGAAACCAAAACATGCACACAAAAAAAACTCTAGATCTGTTGTTTTGTGTTTTTACAGCTTATTAACCTCCAAATACCTTTTGCAGTCTGAAATCTGCGATGTTGGCATTGTGTGTGTGTGTGTGTGTGTGTGTGTGTGTGTGTGAGAGAGAGAGAGAGAGAGAGAGAGAGTGTGTGTGTGTGTGTGTGTGTGTGTGTGTGTGTGTGTGTGTGTGTGTGTGTGTGTGTGTGTGTGTGTGTGTGTGTGTGTGTGTGTGTGTGTGTGTGTGTGTGTGTGTGAGAGAGAGTGTGTGTGTGTGTGTGTGTGTGTGTGTGTGTGTGTGAGAGAGAGAGAGAGAGAGAGTGTGTGTGTGTGTGTGTGTGTGTGTGTGTGTGTGTGTGTGTGAGAGAGAGAGAGAGAGAGAGAGAGAGAGAGAGAGTGTGTGTGTGTGTGTGTGTGTGTGTGTGATAGAGAGAGAGAGAGTGTGTGTGAGAGAGAGTGTGTGTGTGAGAGAGAGAGTGTGTGTGTGTGTGTGTGTGTGTGTGTGTGAGAGAGTGTGTGTGTGTGTGTGTGTGTGTGTGTGTGTGTGAGAGAGAGAGAGAGAGTGTGTGTGTGTGTGTGTGTGTGTGTGTGTGTCTTGGGCACTGTCTAATTGGTTAGCAGTAGTGATGATTTAAACATCTCCATCTGTTTGAACACTGTAATGTGTGAGTGTGCAGGTGCACCAGGGTCATGCGAGGCCAGACACACATTTAACAGGGTAACGACACTGGATTTGTTCCAAGTAAATTTTTTCATCTAGGTAAGGTTACACAACTCACCGAAATGTCCAAAACAACACATCATATCTAGAAACCAGAAAAACCACAGACCCTTGCTAAATTCGGATCTGCATACTAACACACAGTACTACTTTTAAAATTTCTGCCATGTAACAATATGGTAAAAATCCTTACAATGTAGTCAGTGTTGAGAGTAAAGCATTACTAAGTAATTAATTACTGTTATTTAATTACCTTTTTACCTTGAAAAAGTAAAGTAAGGGATTACTCTTAATGTTTCTGTAATTTAATTACAGATACTTCTAATGTAATTGCATTAAATACTGTATAGACTAGAACAATTCTATATAAAACAATAGTGGATTTAACATCAAAATTTAACATCTAATGGTAAAATGTTTGTTGTTAATGTAACTTTTTCTCTTTAAATGAAAATATTTTTTAGAGAGAGTAATTATTACAGTAATCTAATTACACTGCTAAAGATGTAATTAGTAGCTAGTAATGAATTACTTTCTTAGAGTAACTTACCCAACACTGTATGTAGTGGGCAAAAAACAGTTTGGGAGCCAAGTAGTATGTCCAAATTAACAGTATTCATAAAACAGTAGGCAAAAAACGTACTATTTCTGTTGAGAATCCCATGAGGCCACGGGAGAGGATTTGCGAATGGTAGTGAAGCGGCACAACTTACACTGGTAGGTCACATATGAGAATGACAGCATGATGAATATAGTATGTCTGGATTACATTCATACTATTTAGAATGCACTTTTTAATGGCCGCTAAGTAATTACTTGGGTAACACTTTATTTTGATAGTCCACTTTAGACATTCTACTAACAGTAAGTAACTTTGCAACTACTTGTCAACTAGCAGTCATTAGAGTATTAGTAGACTGTCTGCTTAATACCTTCCAACACTTTATGTTGATGGGTCCACAACATGCAACATACTGAGTATGAGAAACTTTGCAAGTATGTCAATTTATTCTGCTAACCCTAAACCTAGCCTACTGAGAATTAGTAAACATGTAGTTGCACATTAATGAGAATTAGTAGTTGACATGTAGTTACAAAGTTACTTATAGTTAGTAGAATGTCTAAAGTGGACTATCAAAATAAAGTGTAACCATTACTTGTTCAAAAGAAGTGGGTGAAAAATTTAAAACAAGCAGTTCATTAAATTCATATGACCTTACCTTCCCGCTGTGGAAATACAAACCGGAAGACAGAAGACAACGAGGGCATTGCTGAAAAGGGGTGGAGCTACATAAGGTCTATATAGAATGTATTTTTTTAATGGTCGCAAAGCAAGTTTCAAAACAAATGCAGTATCTCTAAACACCATAGCAACCATATAGCATGTGTTAACCTCACAAAACACCGCATAGCAATATTATGACAAACTACAACCCAAAACTCATTTTAGCATGAAGTTATGTATGAAAAAGCAGCGCTAAAATTCTAATTGCGCATTATTTTCTGTTTGCAAATACTTTAGCGGTGCAACTGTACAATAGTTTGTCATGCCAATAAAGTGTATTAAATCTGTAAGGGATACGAAAAGAGAAAGTTTGGCATTGCAAGAACGGTCAGATAAGTAGAGGTCATCGTCTGTATGTGCGAAATAAATTATGATTTAGAGCATCTTTACGAATTAATATGATCCAAATGTCATTATGCAAAGGACGGGGAAACTGCTAATAACTTTTCAAAGGCTTTGCACCACAATAATCAGAGAATAATTGTGTCCGCAACAGGGACCGTCTGCTGTGATCATGCTCCTGGTGAGTGTGCGCGAGTATCTGTTCGGACCTAGTGCTCTGTGTTTATATCCCACACTCCCGTAGTTCCCCTGTTCTGTACTTAATTGAATATGTTTAATATTTTAGTTCAAAAGGTTCCGGTCGTCTGAAATGTATTGATATTAATGTCGCGGAAGACGGTAATTACTCCAGCAGACGTGTGCCGTGCGCGCATGTGTTTGTGTATGACTTTGAAGTGGACTGTTTTAATTAATTTGCTTAATTATATTTCAAAGCTTCTAATGAAGTACGGCAGATTAGCATACACAATAAATCCATCACTGGAAGCAGTGACAGCTCCTCACACGCAAGCGCGCACACACTGATATTAAAGCTGGACGTCCTCTCTCATCTCACTGTTACGACCTCCTGCATGTGCTCTGTGTAATTAGCTTTTATCTGAAAGGACACCAAGGCTTCTGCAGTCACCCGTCACTGCCGATACTGTCGTGAGGCTCTTACGAACATCTGCACGCCCCTCGAGACGCCCGGATGTCAGTGAGCTCCCCAGACACTGCGCGCATTTCCATCGCTCTCGATGGCGGTGGCCTGTCCTTCATTCTTGTGGGTTTATTTACCATCCTAAAAATATCCTAATTAAAAGTACAATAGAAGTAACTTGCTGTTAGTCAACACAAAATGAAGCAAAATGACAGGTAGATCTGAAGATTTGTTTTTTTTTTTTAAGACATTTTAATGCCATGTTCATTTATTAACAAAGCTGTTACTGTTGTTATGTTGAACTATAGTGATTCTTTATTCTGAGCGCTAGCAATCAGACTGTTTTTGCCTGGTAAATAATAAAACTGACCAAAAAAAATGGACATCATAGAGACAGATGTGGGTGTTTTTCGCTTGGGTCAGTAAGCTGCTGCCTAGTAACCATGCAGAAAACCAGAGCAATCACCTAGTTCCCACTCAAACCCCCTAGGAACTCCTCATAATCTCATAATACTGGAACCACTGGGAACACTCTAGTAACCAATCAGAACACTGTACTAACCACACAGAATACCCTAACAACCACCTAGTAACCAATCAGAGCACTGTAGTAACCACCAAGAACCTAGAACACCCTAGTAACGACCATCTTGTAACCACCAATAACACTTCCGAAGTAACCACTCAGAACACCCCAGTAACCACATAGTAAGCATTCAGAACCCTGTAGTAACCACTAGCTGACTAGTAACCACCTACTACAACATCCTAACCACCTAGAACATCCTAGCAACCACTTTGTAATCACTCAGTAACCACCCACAACGCTGTAGCAACCATCTGAAAAACCCTAGAGACCAGGGCCATCCTTTGGGCGGTGCAACTGGTGCGGTCACACCGGGCCCCGTGGCAAACTGACCGAGGGGTAAAGAACACGATCGTGGACCGAGGGGAACCTCCCCTGGAACGTGATCGCGAAGGGGCCCTGCTCCATACCTCGCACCGGGCCCCACGTCAGCTAAGGACGGCCCTGCTAGTGACCACCTAGCAACCACCCAGGATACCCTGGCATCCACATAGCAACCATTTAGAACACCATAGTAACTACCCAAAACACTATAGCAACCACCTAGTAACCACTCAAAACACCCTAGGAAACACTTTGTAACCACTCATAATAGCATAATATCAGAACCACCCAGAAAACCCAAGCAACTTCCTAGTAGCCACCAATAACACTTCAGTAGCATCCATCTAGCAATCACCCAGAAAACCCTAGCAACTAATTAATAACCACTCAGAACACCTCAGTAACCACATAGTAAACATTCAGAACACAGTAGAAACCCCTAGCTGCCTAGTAACCACCTAGTAATCACTCAGTAACCACCCACAACACTGTAGCACCCATCTAAAATACCACTTACCACCTAGCAACCACCCAGAATACCCTAGCATCCACATAGTGACCATTTAGCAACCACCCATTGCAACTACCTCAAAACACCATAGGAACCACTCAGTAACACCTCATAATTCCATAGTAAGCACCTCAGAACCACCCAGAAGACCTTAGAAACCACCTGGTAACCAATCAGAACACCGTAGTAACCATCCAGAACACCCAAGCAACTTCATAGTAACCATCTAGAGCACTCTAGTGTCGTTTCAACGAACGGACTAAAAAAAAACAACCCACAGCAACAGTGTAAAAGTAGCCCAATTCCACGGGAACCAATTGACCCTTCACAAAGAGATTGATTGACAGCCGATCTGACCAATCATAGCAGCGAATCTGCCATCTTGACCGACAAACAAATCAGACCGGAGAGTAGATTAAACTTGGTGGACTTAAACTTGAAAAAATTGTGTGTATTGACATCTTTCCGCAGTTGAAATAAATACTTTCTGATATTCATTCATGTTTATTTCATGCATTAAGTAAATTTGAAAAGACGATCTGCGCACATGCCACTTGAACTGAGGCAATACAGTGATCTGTCACGACAAGTTAAAGAGCCACAAAACGGTATTTATTGTTTGAATTTATTAAAAAATGACAAAATTTGAAAGCTGACACTTTGTTTCATATCATAATTAACCTGCTCTGTCTTGTCTGTCAGGTCCACAGTGTTTCACTGTGTGAGAACATGATGTGTAGTGTGAGAGCAGCATGGTTGTCGGACATAGCAACTGTAACTAAGGAGGGCAGAGTTTTGTGAAGGGTCAACTGCCTCATAACACCCAGAACACCCTAGCAGCTACCTAGCAATCACCCAGAACACTATAGTAACTACCAAAAACCCCTAGCAACCATACCTAATGCCGAATTATTATTTTTTCATTTATTTTGGTATTACAGTAGATTTTACAATGGATTTAGAGTAACTGTTAATGTGGAGTTTTGGCGCAACAAATTAATTATTTTTTTTTAATTATGCAAATGTTTCCTTAGTCATCTGCCATTTGTCACCTGAACGTTAGCTTGAAAACCACATAAATATCTGAAAAGCATTGAGAGGATTTCCTGAGACAGACAGTGATGCTAAAAATTGCAGTCTGCTTGATAAACAGCTAAACTAGCTAGCATCTGGACTCAGTCATGAATGTTTCAAAATACACTTCATCATGTGAAGCTATTAATTCCCATTAAGTACCAACTGACATGCTAAATACAAGCTGCTCCATGAATATTTTAGGAGAGTGTGGAGTATCTAGAGAACTATAATGACCTGAACTGGAACGAGCTGATATTACTTTAGACTTAGCAGGTGATGTATGAAGGAGAACAGTGTGGAGAACAGGCATAGCATACTTACTGAGCACTAGTTTGTTGGATATTTGTTTTGGATGTGTGTTATACATGCAGAGCGGCACAGATACCAATGTGGACTTTCATTGATGGGTCCTAGCAGCGCAGCACTGAGGACTCCTAGGAGATAAGGACGGTTGTAGTTTGTTGTTTTGTTCCGACAACAACTCTCCACTGAATGCTAACAACAGGCCCCGCAACAGAAGATGAAACGCAAACACTCTTCCAGCCGAGACCGGCTCACTGAGGTAAATAACGCAAATCACTGCTCGGCTACTCCTGGAACTCATCGACGAGCAAATAACAAGAACACCAAAACAGAAGTCGTAAAGCGGTCAGATGTCCAGGGAGTTTTTGTGTATCTATTAGTCGTGTGAAAATGAGAGAAACCGAGTAAGATGGATAAACAGTCATACTGACAAACAGAAACATCCATAGATATGAAAATCAGTAGATTTAAGTGTACAATAATAATATAATTTCAGGTTTTGCTGTTTTTGGCAGGGCCAAAAAGTTCCCTACAAGGAAAACATGTAAAGGATTTTTACATTGTTAAATATGATTCTGTTCACCTATAAAATAATTGTCATAATCATGTTTGTGTCTTATTGCCAGTGTGTTGCTATGCGGTTGCTAGGGTAGCAGTGTGTTGCTATGCGGTTGCTAGGCTGGTTGGTTGCTTACTGGCCCAGGTCAAAAAAGCTCAGCCTCAAGTGTCAATGATATTCTGGTATCTCAACATCGACTCATGTCCTTCCTTCAATGAATGTCTATGCAATTTTTTGTTTATTTTATCATCCACCAGGCAAAAATCGTAATAGTCTTGGCAACACCTAAGCAACTTTCTTGAACGCCATAAAAGCCTTTTTCTGGCAAATGATAAAACAGAGCAAAAACCAAAAAAAACTTACACTGGACATAATAGAGATTTGAAGGTGGGATTTTTCGAAATGGGCCAGTAAGCAATCACCTAGCAACGAGCCAGAATACTTTAAAAACCGCCTTGTAAACACCTAAAAATCGTAACCAATTAGCAACCAGGGAGAATACCCTAGAAGCCACCCCCAACACTATGTTATAGGGGTTGGTGATATGACTAAAATATTATATCACGATATGAGTAATTGCTTGGTAAATATATCACGATATAGTTATTTTTGCTTTAAATAATTTCTTTATGATATAACATTTTTTGATACCATAGAAATTTTATAATTCTTTCCAACAGTGTCAATATCACAAAAAAAATTAATACTAGCCTAAGTTTAAAAAAAAAAAAACCTCAGGATCACTGAAGACAAGTAAACAGTCAGCGATTAAATAAGAATAAGAAACTAATTACAAGCAATAGGACAAAAAACTACAGTAATAAATAAGAAATTCTACATACGTTGTATACAAGTATTCAAATGTATAAAAACACTGTATATTTTTCACTGTGTAGGTTAAATATGTATTTCTAAGTTACAAAAGTAGGTTAGTCAAGAGCAGTGACAGATTTTCTCTCTTTTGTTTTTTGATTAAAATTAATGACGGACAGCAGGAATATTAGACTGCTGTCACTTTAAGAGCTGCCCAGATCCAATATACTGTTACACATGTGTTTTCTTACTCAGCTGTTTGCTACTGTGCTTATGAGGATAATTACAAAGATGAGCATTTTGACACAAAAGTATGTGTATTTAACCGTTCAAGGCCTATAAAGCGGCAAAAATAACTCAGTAATAACTCAATGTGCGCGGAACTCTCTGACAGTGCTCAGAAAGAGTCTCTCAGACAGCTCGCGCATATAGCGAATTTTTTTCATGTTTTGCTGCCGATTGCATTTCAAAGCAATTAAAACACAATCAAGTCAAACGCAATCAAAAATTGCTTTGACTTGGGCCAGTAAGCAACCACCTAGTAACCATTCATAACACCTAGCAGCTACCTAGTAACCACCTAAAAATCGTAGCCAATTAGCAACCAGCCAAAATACCCTAGTAACTACCTCCCAACACCTTACTAGACAAACACATAAAGACTTACAACACCATATGCAATTATTTGTTGCCCATTTTATCATCCAACAGGCGAAAAACCCTAAATCCTAAATCAGAAAGTAGCCTTAACAACATTATTTGTTGCAACATCATCATGGGGGCCTGAAAACGGGTTTCAAAGTGCAAGTTCTTTACAAAGTGACATTGCCAACTACTGGCCTGGCTTGAACAAAGCAGCATTTTTAGTCTTTTTCGTGCATCCGTGTGAACAGGGATTGTTTTGACATCTGTTCATGAAAATGTTCAAAAATTGCAAAGGAAAAACCTTTCCATTTCTAGTTCAATCGTTGTGTAAACGTACCATAAGATTCAGTTGTTTTGAACAAATCCCTAACCCTAAGTCTGTGCAATAAAAGCAATGCTAGTGTTAACAAACACCAGTAATTGGCTTCATTTAAGAACAAAGTCGATGGGAAGTTCCCATCTAGAAGTGCACATTTCCAAATACGCTCATCTTTCCGGAGCGAGTGACTCAGTAGAGGTGTGTTTCCTAATGAAGACACTTGACGAGCTCTCCGCACCGAATGACGTCAGGACTGCGGCCCACATGCTGACCTGCTCATGTCAACCTGTGAATGAGAACCAAAGGATGAGACAATGAGTTAGGTTGTGTAACCGACTCCTCAGCTTAAAGTACTCAAACAGGGAGAATGGCTTAACAATTTAGCTCTGTCAAGCGTTTCACACACATTTGTGTTTATTAGTATAGAAGTGTGTACTATCTGCACACCAGCCGCACTAAAGGTCCCACGTTCATGTAGTGATGTATTATATTCGCAGCTGACTGTACTCAGTTTTTCATGTTTGTGCCTGTTTTTTATACAATTGCTTTGACACAAAATATTTTTTTCTATGTAATGCCAAAACTAGTGAATACTCAAAATGAACATATGTCATCATTTACTCACTCTCATGTCCTTCCAAACCTACATATTTTCCCTAAGAGATCCACATTTTCAAATATATTTTTAAAAATATTTCAGAATGTACAAAAAATATATATATTTGCTAAAATATGCTAAAAATGTATGTAAATATATTTTTTACCAATACATATTTTTGGCCTTCTTTTGTATATTTCTGAAAATATATTTTAAAATATAAATATGTTTGTAAAAGCATTTAAATGTTTTTGCCCTGTATACACAGTGTTTCAACCCAAGAAAATACATTTACATTTAAAGAACAACTTTGTCTATAACATGCGTGAACATTAACATTAGCATAAAATCAGCAAGCAACATACTTTACAATGTAAAAAATAAATAAATAAATAAATAAAAATACAATATTACTAATTGTATGTATGTATAAAATGTAGGCTACTGTAAAATTGGAAATGTTTTTCTTGCCCTTGAAATAGATTTTAAAATATACTTTGAAGGTTTGAACTAAATATATTTTCAGTTTCTAGAATATATTTCATTGAGATTCACAGTTTTTAACACATATTTAAAATATATTTTGGACAGAAATTTTTGCTTGTATGGGACTATATACATAACATGAAAGCAGTCCTCATGACTCCTTGCACTATAATCCATAGTGCAAAGGCAGAGGGGAAGATTTTCAGCAAATAAACAGCTTGAATATTTCCTGAAGGGAAGTGGAAAAGAGCAGAAAAGAAGGATCTGAGAGAGAACAGACCTCCCAAGGTGCTTTATTGATCACTTCATGCAATAAAATGTTAAAACATTTTCTCACAAAGAAGTCTGAGCCCTCTCATGATTAAAATGGCACATAGATCACTTGAGGAAAGAAAAAACCTGTTGCAAATGCAATATTGCTCAGCAAAGAATATGTAAAAGACCTTTTTCATTAACTTTTTTTCTTCAAACATATAGAGCCATGTTTCCTTTTGCATGCATATAGTTCAACATAATAATGATCTGTTGTCTAGTAAACCTGTTCATAAACATTGAGAGTTCAATAAAAGTAAAAAACACAATCAGCCTGTCACATACTCAATTTAGTATATTTAACAATGAAATCAATATCCAATCACACAAAAACAAGAATAATACAGGAACTTCACAAAACACACAAGTCATTATCAAAAAGTAGTGTTATTTGACTGATTTTGTCATTTATTTTGTATTAATACAGAATAAATAAAAATATTCTGATTTTTACTATATATATATATATATATATATATATATGAAGAAAAACATTTGCAAAAACATTTTCATTTGCAAAAACAGATAACTGTGAGTTTTTTCATTGTGCATTGCAATTAATCTTAATCAAACTGCAGTTGGGTTAGTTTGATTAGGTTAAAAAATAGCTAAACAATACAGCTAACTAACATAATAAAAAACATGATTTTTTGAATATTTACAAAAACGGAGTTATCTGTTTTTGCAAATAAACTCTTCACATATATATATATATATATATATATATATATATATATATATATATATATATATATATATATATATATATATATATATATATATATATATATGAATATATATATATATATATATATATATATAACTCCTTATATATATAAGTGGTGTCAAAAGTAGCGCGTTAACACAGGCGATTAATTTTTTCAGTTTAACGCGTTGAAAATATTTAACGCAGGGGCGGGGCTAGGGTTGGCCACCCCTCTCACAACTGCTGTTTCTGTCACTTTTTCTCTTGACAAGAAGTGCATTTATTCAGTCGCAGACCGTCTTTATGACCACATCAAACCGGAGACGTTTCAGACTCAGCTTCACTTCAGCGGCAGGCGCGAGTCGAACGAGCGCGGAAACAGTACTGTGATCACAGCGTGTGCAGCGCCGGCGCTCGCTGTAGCCTGTATCATCTCATATCAAAGCGCAAAATAAACTGCGTGCATGCAGTGTCGTGGTCAGTTAAGTCATTAAGTTACCAAAAAGGCGATTAAAGCTGCCTTAAAACTGTGCATGCATGGAATATATTTTATACGAATCACATTTAAAAACATGTTTCTGAAATGGTTTTCAAAACTGTCCTGGAGCAGCCCAGCACTGTCTCCCTCATCTAACACACCCGATTCAACTCGTCAGCTCATTAATAGAGACTTTATGACCTGAAGTGTGTCAGAAATGGTAAAAAGAGTTGAGAGAAAATATGATGCGTGTCAGATCCGCGCCATGTTCAGCAGCAACAGCTCTTAAAGAAATAACAGCCAAAATAACCTACTAACCAGCTGCTGTGATGTCTATTAATAAAAGGAATTTATTAATCATTAGAATTTATTTTTTAAGTCTAATAAATGATAAAATTGATAGCTCTCAATTATACTCTAATGTTGGATGGCTAGTCAATGGTTAAATATTAGGGGGGCGGAGCAATTTTATAGAGAAATCAGTATTGGTATCAGTGATACTGGCCTTCAGTCATAAAAATAATTTAAAAAAAAATAATGCCATTAAACAAATATTAAAAAATATATTGTCTTTATGTTGTTTGTACATTAATTTGGAGATTGAATGTGGAATTATTGCAATATAAAAGTATATTTAAAAACTTTAATGTTAGGTGGGATTAATCACAATTAATTTCAGAAAAATGTGCGATTAATTAGTTAATTTTTTTAAGCACTAATATATATATATATACATACATATATGAAATGACATATATGTTGACATGAAACGACATGTTAGGTGGGATTAATCGCGATTAATTTCAGAAAAATGTGTGATTGATTAGTTAATTTTTTTAAGCACTAATATATATATATATATATATATATATATGAAAGAAATGAATACTTTAATTCAGCAAGAATGCATTAAATTGATTAAAAGTGACAGTGTAGACATTTATAATTGTACAATTTCTATTAATTTTACTATTTTAAAATAATGTTTTCTTTTCATCAAACAATCCTAAAAAGAAAAAAAAATGATTAGCACAACTGTTGTTAACATTTTTAATAACAAAAAAATGTTTCTTGAGTAGCAAATCAGCATATTAGAATGATTTCTGAAGGATCATGTGACACTGAAGACTGGAGTAATGATGCTGAAAATTCAGCTTTGCATCACATTTTGAACTTTTGAATGGCAGTGTATGTTAAACAAAAAATTAAATAAATTATAATGTGCTATTTAACTACCAGAATTATCTGTCACCAATGTCTCGTATGGCTATGGTTTTTATACTTTGGGCCTGAAATAAATCTGAATATTTGAAATGATAAAAAAGGCTTTTTATGCACACGAGACAGTAGTGAAATTGAGCCCCACATGCACTAGTAGTATGGTTCCCAGCTGTGCCTTGTGTCTGTCTCTTGCTATTACACCATACACACATCTGTCACTGCAGGCCACCGGTCCTTTCTCATTGGAGGTTTTTGACAAGGTCTGCCACATGCCTTTACCACTGTCCATCACTCCAGAGCCTGATGGTGCAATCGCACACCCAAAAAATGAAAACTCTGTCATCATGCCGCACCAAACACATAAAACTTCTTTTTCTTTAGTGGAACATAGAAAGCAAATTCATGAATGTTCTTGTCCATATAATGAAAGCGAAAACATGTTTTAAGCAGCAAAATGCAAAAACTACCATAAAAGTTTTGTGAAAGACTCACATGCTTTATGTATAGAAGCTTGTTTCCACCATGTGATAGAAAAATAAAAGGTAATAGCAACTTCTCACAATTCTGACTTTTTTTTCCTGTCAATTCTAAGTTTATATCTCATAATTCCAACTTTTTTGTCTCAATTATGAGAAAAAAACTCTGAACTGAGAAAAAGGCAAAATTGTGAGATAAAAAGTCCCAATTACAGTTTGCTAATTCTGCGTTTACAGTATATCTTTCAATTCAGATTTTTTTCTCCAAATTTTGAGCTAAAAGTCGCAATTACCATTTTTCTTTTTTCCTTTTTCCTGTTGCAGAAAAAAACTGAATTGCGAGATGTAAACTCAAATTAATATATCTCACAATTCTGCATTCTACAGGTCACAAATACCTTTATTATTTTATTCCATGGTGGAAACCATACGTGCTATAGACTGTTCCTCTCATCAAACTAATATGTCAGTGTTTATCCACTGGAAATGCACCAAATTTGGATCTTACATGTCTGTTTGTTGCTCAGTGACTTGAAATATAGCTATCGAAGTTTTGGAACAAAGCTCAATAGTCATATCGACTACATTTATGAAACTTTTATGGTGCGTTTTGTCTTACTGCAGACTTTTCAGTTTTGTTTTCTTTTTTGCATGGAAAGAATATTCCCCAAACATTCCCCTCTTATGTCCTGGAGAAGAAAGTAAGTCATTTGGAACGACATGAAGGTGAATAAACATTGACAAACTTTTCATTTTTTGGCTGAGCTATTCCTTTAACATCGATATCCCAAAGTAAACGCCCTGCTTTCATTCTGCCACGTTCCAGCAGGATCTTTAACTTTTGGCTCTGGAAGGAAACCAGGCGTCTTTATCTTTAACTGGAAGATAGAATTTATGTGTTAGAGAGAGAAAGAGAGAGCAAGAGAGATAAAGCAAGAGAGAGAGAGAACCAGAGGATAGCTGAAGTCAAAGAGGTCAATCATTCAACTGTCTGAGACTGTAGCTCCAGCTGGCGTTTGTGTGTCTCTTTCACACACACACATACACACTCACGGTGTCACTAGGGTTCAGTAAGCCATCTGCCAAGACACTAGACTGATAAAGACACATCATCCAAACAAGTATTACATCTCTGGCTGGCTGTCCTGCCCGCCAGTACACACACAACAACAAACAACTGCCATTTTGTGTCAGCTAAACACTGATGACAGTTTACGTAAAATAAATTTGCAATAATGTCTCCAAATTGGAAGTAACGATTTTCTTTGTCAGTGTCGCTGTACTGAATGAAAAATTGGCACACCAGCGTCGTGCGGCTTCAACAGGTTCATGCATTTGATGGACTGCTACGGCTCTCTGGCCTGCTTTTCTGCAGATAAACGACATTACGCAAGACTAATGATGGACAAAAACCAGAAAAATGTCTTTTTTTTGCAATGCAAACTATATGTGTTTATTTACTGCTGTGAAGTCCGCTAAATGCAAAATCATTACATGAAACGAGAGCAAATCTCTAGATGTGCAGCTTAATGCAGCTTCTGATTCTGTTGATCAGGAAATCCACTTTGACCGCGCGCACTGCTATGCGGTCCACGCTGGCACGGTTCCTAATTGGCTGCGGATTTTCCTGACAAACTGAGAAATTTCACAGCATGTGGGTACCTGCTTGAAGAATGAGACGCTGAGGTGTTTCCTGAGGCAGCGTTCTGTCTGTGCTGGTCTTTTTTGTGACTGTTCGTGGTACAAAGGAGACTGAGCTTATCAAATATTTATTCTTAAGGAATGGAACAACTAAAGTGATAAACGTATCTAATGTTTTAGTTAGTTTACTTAGTAAACAGCGGTACTTTTTATTTTATTTCATACACAAAAGCCCAGGTGAGTTTTAATCACTGCACCAATGCCAAATAAGGGGACAAAAAACTCAATAACCTGCTGATTAGCTCATTTGGGCTGATTTGCTGATATCACAACAAGATTCCTTTTGGATTTCAGTTAGGGTGACCATACGTGCCATTTTTCCCGGATGCGTCCTGGCCAGGATTTCTATATTGCCTAAAATATCTAGGTTTTGGCTTTGTTTGCGTGTGGAGACCGATGACATCAAAGTACCATACAGATGGTTCATTATGCTTTCTCAAGGTACTTTGATGTCAAACGCTGATCGTCTCTTTAAGTCGAACATACCTAATATACGCGTAAATGCATCGCTTTGACCATAGATCCCACCTTCTCACACACACCATGATTGGTCCATTATGTACAATGCCTGCATGTTATTGCTCAAACTACTTTTCGATCATTACCTTCAGCAAGCATGAAAACAGGAAAACAAATCCTGGCAAGGACGTGTCCAGGGAAAATGGCACGTATGGTCACCCTATTTCAGTATCACTTGCATGCATCATCATACCATTCACAGTTGAATTGAGAATGCTATTTCAATTCCAAACCAATACTTGAATTTGAATTGAATTTTTTTTAAAAGTTGAAAAGGCTTTTGAAGTTTGAAGGTTTATAGGCCGAATGGATGGATGGATAAATATAGAAAGATGGATGGATATAGAACGATGGATGGATGGATGGAGCGACAGATGATAGATAGATAGATAGATAGATAGATAGATAGATGGATGGATGGAGTAACAGATGATAGATAGATGGATGGATGGTGTGATGATAGATAGATAGATAGAAATAGAACAACAGATGGATGTATAGAACAGTGGATGGACAGAAGGATGGATGGATGGATGGATGGATGAATGATGGATAGAATGACAGATGGATGGATGGAGCGACGGATGATAGATAGATAGATAGATAGATAGATAGATAGATAGATAGATAGATAGATAGATAGAACAACAGATGGATGTATAGAACAGTGGATGGATGGATGGATAAAATGACAGACGGATGGATGGAAAGAAAAACGAATAGATGGGTGGATGGATGGCGTACTGGAACATGATCATCAGCAGAAAAAAAAACAAACTAATAAAATTCAACAATAAAAATCATGTAATTTTTCAATCAATAAACTTAGCAGTCTCGCCTAAAACATCTCCCAGACGCCACTGTCCACTACCAGCTTTTCCTATAAGAAAATCACAGATCTAAGATCTCATTTTTTTCTCAGACAGCAGTGAGACAGCAGCAATATCATTTCAGATGAGATTAGTTTCTTAATGAAATTTGAGCTACAATTCACAAAGTCTGCAGGTTTTAATAAGGTGGAATTGTCTTTTGTCTGGATGAGTGCATCACAAGATCTCCTGAAATTATCAAGACTAATGTGAATAATGATGTATATGGATGGGACTGAATTGTCTCAATTGACATAATTATCTAAAGTGGACACTCTCCTTTGATGGAATTCTCCTTATGTTGAATGTGATGCCAACAGTACTTGAACCATCAGCTGTTATTTTACCATAATGTTTGCAAAAAGGTCTAAAGCCATCATGAAGTTTCACCATGCAGCGTGACGAGAAATTTAGCTTTAGTTAATGTATTCGACAAAGGTCAAAGTAATTCAGGGGAAGCGCGTTGTGAAAAAAAATAATATACCACAATCACGGATATTTCTATCCAGATGGGATGAGAGGATGGCAGAGTTAGCGCTTAATGTGCTCAGTAATATTTACAGAGGTTTAAAATCATAATGTAGAACCGCAAAACAAACATTTACCTAATTTACATTTGGCTGACTTGCATTTTGTATGTGTTTCAAACCACCTCCTCTACAAGAAATGCATCTTAGAGAGCACTGGGCTTTTCATGACCTGAACAGTAAATGAGATTTCAATGTAAATTCAAACTTTTCCAAAACCAAACTATTAATTCTTTGAAATCCACATATGAAGAGTTCATTTGCAAAAACAGATAACTCCGTTTTTAACAATTAATCTCAATCAAACTGCAGTTGGGTTATTTTGACTGGGTTCAAAAATAACTAAAAAAACACAACTAACTAACACAATAAAAACATAACATAATAAAAAACATGATTTTTGAAAATAAACTCTTTATATAGTTCCACAATCTGACCCTGGTTCGTTAAAAACTAAAAGGAAAAATCATAGTCCATTCTTCTCACAAGGTTCACAAATGCTTTAATCACCAGCTGGCAGGAGCGCTAAAGCTCTTCTCAACCCAAAATACAGAAGTTAATACTCGCACCAGAGGCAGAAGAGCACATCACACCAAATGCACTGGATTTCAAACTCCAAAAACACTCATTAGCTCATCGTCCCTGTACGACCTCAGTACCGGAGTACTGTGGATCCAATGTGGAGATACTTTCCCACAAGGTGTTCAAATCATCCATGTTCTCCTAAAACCAGGAGAAATCATAGGGTGAGGCAGCATTTCATTTCAACTCAAGACTGCAAAAAGCCTCATAGATCATCCGAGGACAGCAGAATTATTGAACACAGTGAGTTTAGGTGAAAAGTAAAAGTCACAGAGGGATATTTCACAAACATTTTTAAAGCAGAAATGATCTTTAGCTAAATGTTCTTAGTAAAATGACTCATACCTGGAGGGACTCAACGTAAACACAAGTGTCTTCTTCAAAAGACATGATTTGAAGTTTAATGTAATGGTTGGATGGATGATAGATGGATGGAACGTTGGATGGAAATATGGATCATCTGAGGACACCAGAATTACTGAACACTGTGAATTGAAGAGAAAAGTAAAAGTCACAAAGGAATATTTCACAAACACTTTAAATGCAGAAATGATTTTTTAAATGACTCATATCTAGAAGGATTGATTCAGAGCAGTGTAATAGTAACATCGTTTAGAAGTGTCTTCCGAAGACATGATTAGAAGTTTAATGTGTTTTAGTTGCTCCTTGCATTTTAACGCATGCATTGTGTACTGTCAGCAACTTCTCCTGGTAATTGCCATGATTAATGTGATTTTTAAAGTTGCTTTGTTAAGAAAAGCATTAGCTAGAAACAAATGATCATGTAAACTGAAACACTTGACCTTGACTTAAAGATATAGTTCTTTCAAGATTTACCCCTAGAGGCAGCATTTCTTTGCTAAGTGCATTTTAAATACAACTTCCTAAATCAAATGATTTGTATCTTTAAAAGTTAAATTGCATGATTTGCACAACACAATCTATAGATCATTTAAGCTTAGTAGAGATTTGAACAAATTTGTAAAAAATAAAAATAAAAACGGTAAAATAGTTCTGTTATTATGCATCATTTTCAATGCAACTTACAAAGCAAACTGTACTGAATGTATATTAATAAATAGGCTACAATTGCATAACATGCACAACACAATGCATGGATGGATTGTGCTTGGAAGTGATTTGAACAAATTTGGAAGAAAAAAAACGGCAAGCCAAATTGAAGCAATTTTGACCTTGACTTAGATAAATAGCTCTGTCATGCACCATTTTCAATGCAACTTACAAAACAAACCAGTAACCAGTTGAAGCAATCTGAACAGATTTGGAAAAAACAGCCACTTTTGACCAACTACATGACACAATCCATGGATGCTTCGAAGTGATTTGAACAGATTTGTAAAAATATCAGGTCAGTCATGGTCAGTGAAATCAACTTGCCCCATGCATCATGATTTATAAAAACCAACCACCATATGCATAGTGCAGAAACAAGCACTACCAGAGAAATCAATAAGCAAGTTAATCCGTTTTGGACCTGTTAGAAACAACAAAACAGATTTGCAACGAGATTTGAATCACAGATGCACTGACTACGTTTTCGTCACGTAAAAAGGCAAGCGGTTAATCCACTAAATAACATTAAATGACTCACGTTTGCTAAACAATTACTGTTGTTCACAGTACTTAGCAAGCCAGCGATCTTGAATACTTTATTCAGTGGATCATTGAATTTGTGGATATTTTTTAAAATGTCTTTGTCCAGATTAAGGTTTTTTTTCTCTCTTTTTCTGGGAACAATTTTGACATAAAGCTGAGGCTACCAGCTATGTCCCCTGTAGCTTTCATTTTAGTTAGGATAGTCAGTTTTGAGCTTATATTTCAGGTTTGTCGCCACTTTGTGACAAGCGCATCGCTGCATAATGTTTTATTAGCCTCAGTGGTGTGGAATTGTTGTTCACAAATCAAAATCCAGACCTGTAATTTGATACGTGACTCAAATTCCTGAGTCTTTTCTATCGTCGTCTCAGATTTGACTTGCAAAACAAGCACTTGATGCCTGATATGACGATGCTTTACTCATCCCTGAAGGGCAATTCAGGCATTTTTCTTCAACGTTTCTGCGTTCAAGAGCGGTAAACAATCGTATTTTGTTACCTCTGCACAAATGCATAAAGATTATGGATTGCAGTGATTTTTGAGCGAGGATGTGTAACGATGACACATGGTCTGCTCTGGGAGACACAGATGACCTGTCAGTCATCACAGACGGGCTCTGTGTGCATTTAGACAGACTTGGCTCTTTCCATCCATTACTCTGAACGTTTAGCCAAGCCTGGATCAGCTCATCCATTACTGATCACTGCAGGTAGACACATCCGTCTCACTCCATCTTCTGTAGACACACACACTCTGGTTCACACACCAGAAAGCCATGCATTTCATTGTGCACATACACACGGGACTGTAGCAGTCATATTTGCTCAACCCCCTTTTGCAATATTTTTACATCAATGCATGCAAAAAATGACCAAAAAATCTGTATGGAATTAACATTTTTGGATGGTAGCATCATTTGACGCATGCAAAAAAGTATCAAGGTGTACAATTTCATTGAATACTTTTGCACGCACACTTTCAAGACCAAATAAAGGTACAGTATGTGAGTGCAAATGCTTTCAGCTATGTTTAATTTCATGCATTGGTGCATTCTGAAATGTGTCAGATCACAATTCATAATGCAATACACTGCGAAAATAATGATATAGCAGACATTAGTGTAAATGATCTTCTTCTATGGTCAATTTTCAGCCATTTAAGTCATGAAATCCTGCAGCTTTAGAGTAATTAGTCACACGGCATTTACAGCTCAGGTGCTCAAACATAACATGTCAGTGTGAAATCATTTATATCTTTAATGTACGTTACCGATCTTATTCTGACCAACAGACTTAGTTCTCATACAGGACACCTATTTTTCATGATGCAATCAATTTCTGTTGGCTAAAGTCAAGTGCTGCCATACATATATTCTCACACTCTGCTTCAGCTGGCAATACAGAAGCTCAAATAACACATACACTACCTCTTTTTTTTCTAAGAAACTAATACTTTTATTCAGCAAGGATGCATTAAATTCAAAAAGTGACAGTAAAGACATTTCAAAAAGATTTTTTATTTCAATTAAATTCTGTTCTCTTGAACTTTCAATTCAAAATCATTTATCAGTTTCAACAAAAATAGTAAGCAGAATGATCAAAAATGTTTCTTGAGCAGCAAATCATATTAAAATGATTCTGAAGGATCATGTGACAATGAAGACTGGAGTAATGATGCAGAAGATTCAGCTTTGCATCACTGGAATAAATGACATTTAAGATATATTCACATAGAAAGCAGTTATTTTAAATTGTAGTAATATTTCTCAATATTATTGTATTTTTTTAATCAGCATTTAAGACTTTTTTCAAAACATTTCAAAATCTTACCAAAAATCTTTTAGAAGCAAAAGTAAACTGGGTTGCAAAAATTGATGTGTATATTGTTCTGTTATTATCCTACAGAAAATAATTGACCCCTTGGGTCAGCTGAAAAAAATGTTAATTTTTTTTTTTTTTTAAACAATGTGTAGCCACAAGATTATCTATTGTGAATGATTTATTGGTGCATGTTACTTCAAATTCGGAAAACATCTGTGTTCGTAATCTGTTATTCGCTCTTCCTCTGAAACTACAATGGCTTGCAATTGCCAGTTCATTTTAAGCATGTTCACGGGGACGACCACTCGTGCAATGCTTTAGTCGAGCGTTCATATGTTTCTGTCCTTACAGACGAACGCATACGTGACAAAGACCCCCAAACGTGTCAGATCGACGAAAGAAAGAAACTCTAAATATACTTTCTCGTAGGCTGCGCCTATAAATACACATCACGTTGAGAGCCTTCCCTCTGAATTATGCACGCTTTTAAAGTGAGTCCTACTGCTCTCATTTGAATGATAGATGTTAAATTTCGTGCACGTCGAAAATAGATTTCCGAAATGGAGCCGGTGGATGGAGGAGGGTGCGCTCCTTCAGAAATCACTTCCAAAAGAGCGGGCGAGTCCTTTCTTACTCCATCTCGCTCGCTCTGTGATCTGCGCTATATTTAGCTCGCAGAAGTCTATTTTTGTCCTCACGTGCCAGACAGACTCCCCTCACGCACTGGGTGCTCTCGTGCAAATTCTCCCCCGTTCTCTTTCTTCCTCCCTCCCTCCACGCCTTGCTTTCTCCCTCTATTTTTCAGCTTCTAATTTGCTCCATCTCTCTCTGATCCGAGCGTTTTGCCCCTCGCTTTTCATATTCTATCAGCCTCTCTCTCTCTTTCTCTCTGTCGCGTGCCAGTTGTCAGGTGTCCAGCTTTCTGCAGAGAGAGGCGCAAACATGAGGAGAATATAAACAAGACCCGACTAATGAGCCAAAGCCGGAGAGGGAGGGAGAGAGAGAGAGAGAGAAAGAGAGAGAGAGAGAGAGAGCGCGCTGTCTGGTGTCACTTTGGAGCTTTTTAAGATCTATTTAATTAATCAGAAATAGGCGGAAACGTCTAGACCTTAGGCGACTGGACGGATCCGTATTTCTATTTAAAGTAATCTTATTAAACGTGACAATCGGCAGACATATTTCAATTCTGACACCGATGACCGTTATGATATGGACAACGAGCAATTATGACATTTAATTTAATGCAAGCTGGCGTTCATTCTTCCTGAATATTGGAGATTTCATTGTTAAATTGACACTATTTGCATTCTTAACGCACGTTCCGATCTTATTGTGAACAATTCATCAGTGCACGTTAGTTCAAAGACTAAAACATATCGTCTTTATAATCTTTCATCAAAATCTAATCACTTCCTCTGGCACCTAAACAAATTTCCTTTTGGCTGACATCACCAAACCCTCTTAAATTTTATTTCTCCCAGGCTCTATTCTGGTATGAATACCCATTTTTCACAATCCAATCAATTCCTAAATCTAATGCCCTAGGTTTATTCTCAATGATTATCCTGTTTGGAAACAGCAGCTCAGATAATGTTTTTGTACAGAAGTTATATAAGTGGAAGTAAACAGGGTTGCATAAATGTGGAAGGGTTCAGTACAAAATAAGGTCTATCTCTTTTAGTACTAGGGAAAATTGACTCATCCCTCAATTTGTAAGAGACACAAATGGCTTTGACGGGAATAGACTAACAGTTTGCACTGCACTTGAATAAATGTTAAAATTACACTGTTGAGAAGTATAGCCACAAGACATTAAATTACACACTAAACTTATTTTATTACCACTGAAATACTGTTTTAATAATAGTTTTTAAATAAATTTTTAATTTTAATTGTACATTTTTTGTTGTCATTTTTAGTAGTCTATATAGTTTTTATTAATTTTAATTTCAGTTCAATTTAATTTCAAATTTTATTACAAGTTAATCTAATCTTTTTAAGTTGTTTTTTAATTTTACTATTATAACTTAACACTTACTAACATTGCTTGTTCAAAATTAAATACAACTCTTTGACTCAGGACCTCATAACTAAAGAAAAAAAATGGTCACAAATTAATTTTAGTTTTGGATACATGGTATATTATAAAATGTGAAACCTTCACAACCCATCTGGATTAACATGAAAATGCCACTAGTCAGCAATTACTCTGGGAAATTTAATGCTGATAAACCAAGTAACACCAGTTAACTTTAGCAGCACTGAAAATACTAAAAATAAAAGTTAAACTCTGAAAACAATAAAATAATAGACAAAAAAGAGAGACATTAAGTACCAGTTAGCTTTGGCACCCCCAAAACTACTAAAATAAAGGTAAACTCTGAAAACCAAAAAAATAATATTTAAAAAAAAAAAAAAAAAAAAAAAAGGATTTTTGTTGGTAACAATCAGAAATTCATCATTAAAGGGATTATTTAGAAACACGTTTGTACTGATGTAATTAAGAGCTTTAACTATAAAGCTTCTTGAATGCTTTCTTTAGTTTCCAAACATGATTTTTGCTTGTCATTACAAGCTGAAGGATGAGTCAAAAACTGTGTGTTTTACATGACAAGAAATTAACAGATACGCTTGTTTTGAATCCTGAATAGTTCCGAAAAAATCCAGACTCGCAGAGTGGATTTTTACTTAACGGCTTAATGGCCTGTAATACATTTAACATTCCAAAGTTTGTCATTAAATAAAAGACTCATTATTCCCCATGAATACTGCAGCAGTCAAAAAAGAACAAAGAAAAAAAATTAAATATCACAAGCCTCGGGAGAAACGATTGGTTTATTAATAATACCGCTAGTCAGCGAGAACATACATTCTTTACAGTGTGCAATATTTCTCCGGCGCTCTCCTGCAGTGTTAAATGCTGACAGCCCGTCAAGCTATACGCTCCATCGACCTGATGGAGTCAAAGCCATTCCATCTACAACAGAGTGGAGTCATGGAAAGTCCATAAGGCCGTACAGAGGAAATATTTCCCACGCACACCATCACTCACTCACACACGCTCGCAATCCGCGCTACAGCCGCGTATATCAGGCATGTGCCTGTGGAATGAACAAACTGAGCTATAAAAAACCACCTCAATCCTCCTTATAAGACAAGCTCTCCATCCCAGAGCAAAAAAAAGCGCCTGTGCTGTTACAGTACTATTCAAAATGACACTGTGCCCTTTAAATATGGAAATGTGCCTTGATTGGTCCTTCGTTTGTGGGTGTGGTCTTCAGGGTGGTGAGGTAGTGGGTGTGGTCCAGTTCCCGTTGTCATGGAGATGGGTCTGTCCTTGGTCGTCGGGATAAATGATCTCCTCCAGCGTCACGTAGGTCCCGGTCAGGAAGCCGATGAAGCCGAGGGTGGCGATGGAGAGGTCTTTGAGGAGCAGGAGAGGAGGAGGAGGTTGACTGGGAAACGCCACCAGCTCCACCAGCGGCGGGAAGATGAGCGCCAGCGCCGAGCTGCTAACAGCACCAACCAATGAGATCACCAGATCTAACCGCGGTATCAAGACTGCTGTTATACCTGAGAAATAGAGAGATGGAGACAGAAAGGAAGGGAGAAATGAGATTTTTGCAGGAAAACATAAGTGCTGAAACTCAATGCCATGATTCTGACAGGCCTGAGTGGTTTGCCAAGATGTTGCTAGGGTGTTTCTGCTGGTTGCTATGGCACTGTATGTAGTTGCAAGGGTGTTCTGCAGTTTTGCTATTGTTAGCTAGAACTATTAAACACAGTTTTTTTTTTTTAGATGAAAAACTTAAATTCAATGTGTTACCTTGAAAAGTAATTGAAATAAGTACTAAAATTACTCAAATTAAAAAAATAATTGTAATAAGTTGTTCTGGGTGGACTGTTTGCTAGAATGTGTGTTGGCTGTGGCATAGCGCAAATCCGTGGGGGCCGTTGCGATATATTGGAAATATGGAAATATTTCTGTTTCAAACAATGAAGATGAGCCAATGGATATTATACAAGCAACGTGAAAACTTTGCACAAGACTTGTGCTGGTGAACGACTTTCACCAGAAAGTGAAAGTAAAAACTGATGGTGCTTTCATTAGAATCAGTAATTATGTGCTCACTAGATGCAACAAATGCCTCGTTTATAATGGGTTTTATTGTTTTTGTGTCGTCGCGCCGGGACACGGCATCACAATACGGTAAGGGGCGTAACATTTCCGTCTCACGCTTGAGGTATTCGGCCAATCACAACGCACTGGACAGCTGGCCAATCAGAGCACGCCTCGCTTAACAATAATGTACAGTATGTGGAAAATGTTTTTTGAACCTTAAACTGCGGTGTTAAAGAGACAGCAGCCTAATAAACGTGCTGTCTGTCATTAAAGGGGTCATATGTTGCTAAAAAGAACATTACTTCTGTCCACTGAAGAAGATTTGTTCCGAGCCCAAACGTGCTTCTCTTTCACATTTACCAACCAATATGCACAAAAATAGGTCATTATGTCATCATAAACACAGCCGTTTTTGTCTTAAGTGAACGTAAACAGATGTGAAAGAAAACGCACGTGGGTGGATCTAAAAATACCTTTTACACGTGCGTTTTCTTTCACATCTGTTTACGTTCACTTAAGAACAAATACATTCGGGAGTCATAAGCATATTACAACAATTTACACTTAACCAAGAATAATGGTCAAACTGTTAATATTCTAAAATAAGATCTTTCGATCTCCGGAGGATGCAGCCTTCCGTTTGAGAAAACAGCCTAAGTGTTCCATTTGGGACAGGCCCGTGCTCACGCTTCGCATGTGTGCGCTGCATGCAAACAGTGCTCAAAGTGCTACCCGCTTCTTGGAAATTTAGAACTGGTTCTAAAACGGAACCTGTTCTTGATACCTAACCCTAACAATAAATACAATTTTCTACCTATTAGATTGTGTTTCGTTATGTCTAAACCTATCCTGACCCTAAACCTACCCCTTACAATAATCCAAAAACACAGTGAGACAAAAATGACGCTATATAGATGTGCGCATGCCCAGTAGTTTTATATTTATCCCTTCTAGCCTTAACCGCGCATATTCTCTCAGAGACAACCAGAGACGAATCTACTTAATATGCTGATAACGGTATATAACCGTTTTAATTTAATCCCTTAATATTTCTCTTGTGGCCTGAACATGATAAAAATGAGAAGAAATGTATTTCGTTTAACAGGTTGTTTTTGAAAGTCGGTGCTTGAAATAAAGCTGCTCTTAAATTTTCATTGATGACTGCAGTGTTAATTTTAATTATAGGCCAATAATTAATTGTAAGTTATAATAGACCTTTTTAAAAACATTTTCAACTAAATGTTTAATAGCCTAATCTTTTATTATCCTCACAGCGAGTAAGTTATGTGTTGATGCGCTATTGCGGAGGAAATTAAATGTAATACTAATTGAATAAAAAAAGCCCTAATAATAAGAAGAATGTAACAGGCCTACATTAATTGGAAATACCAAATACTCTTAATATTGACATTATTTAATGATTTTGACAATATCTCTGGCTATCGTCGATACATGATCATCATCTTTTGACACCCTAACACTTTATATATGCGCGATAAGGCTATGTGCACACACCAAAAGCGAATGTTGTTATTCGCGCAAGTAGATTACATACAAAGTCAATGCAAAGACTCAAATTCATGGCAGGCGACGCAATTGCTGCAAACACGCGATATGTACATCTCAATCCCATCTTCCACGCAAGTTGAAAAATTTCAACTCGAGTGGAAAATTCGCATGATGCATTGTTGCGCAAACCAATCAGCGAATAGCTTATTGACACATCCAGGTTGACACATCTAGTTGTATCAGAAAATGAAGGAGAGCATTACGCGATACTTTTATCCAAACGAGTGACAAAAAACATCCCGCGAGTGATCTAGAATGATAACACTATGCGAATAGTTGCTTCGCTTTTGGTGTGCACACACCATTATAATGCAGTTGCTAATGTGTTGTGAGTGGTTGCGAGGGCCAAAATTTTGGTCAGTTTTGCTCATTTGCACTACAAGGCATGTTGCATATCAAAGTTTTATACTTATGGTCAACACTAATTATAAGAAAGAAAAAAAAGATGGAGACATGTTATTTCTGAGCAGTTTGTGCAAAGAGCGACAAAGCAACAACTTCACAATTTAACCGGCTGTGGTTTCGAACTGCAATGTGTGTGTTTAACTCTTGATTGGTTTCGAAGTTTGTGGCTGGGTGTATGCAGAGGATCGTGGCTGAAGGACTAAATCAAAAATCAATATTCATCTTTTCTGCTGATGTGGAAGACAAAACCCCTTCTCTTTTCCTTGAAAACAAAGGCACAACAATTTATATCCACAAACACACAGCTTTTAGTGGAATGACTGCAAACGTTCCCTGCAGCCTTTTATATAAAAAGCGCGCACACACACACTCAGGCTGTACACATATTTAATTCATGAGACTCGAGTGTGAAGTGTCACACACCTGCTCTCTAAGCTACATCATCTCCCGGTCTCTCTCTCTCTCTCTCTCTCCTTCTCTCTGTTGCAGAAGAAACCAGTAACATGTAACAGACTGGGTTCTCGTTCTCACTCATGCATTCTGAACACTATCTCACAAACACGCATGAACGCTTCAGTTTCTCCTCTCTGTGTGCTACTGCCACCCTCAGGATAAATGTTTGACAGTTTGGTACATGATATGAGAGATAAACCAACACCAACACATGGACCCATGTTCAAAATAGAAATCTAAAAATGAACAAACAAGAATGCAAATAACCAAATATGAATAATAATTAAGGAATGTGATGTTTTATGGGTACTGATGAAGCAAGCATCACTATTGCTACTTCATATAGAGACCATATGAAATACTTTTAGTTTGAGAGACAATCTAAGTCAGTGTTATAAATTTTAAAGATAAATATTAAATAAATAATTTCATATTTCAAGATGAATACAATTTATTTTTGTATTTTTATATTTTATATTCATTTATTAATTTTACATTTTAAATTCTGTATCCACAAATTCTATCATTATCAGAATCACAATATCTGAATATATAGTCAGCCTTGTTAACTAAAACAAAATGTTTTAAAAAATCTTAAATGTATTTTTATCTTTTATTAAACTTCTATTTCAGTAATTTTATTGTTAAATTATTCTTAATTTTATTCTCATTT
The DNA here is from genome assembly GCA_021397915.2 of Tor tambroides. Classification (NCBI taxonomy): domain Eukaryota; kingdom Metazoa; phylum Chordata; class Actinopteri; order Cypriniformes; family Cyprinidae; genus Tor; species Tor tambroides. The sequence goes on from JAFVLL020040939.1 coordinate 60,467, forward strand.
TATGTGATTAATTTTCTAACTGAACAAATTAGTTTAGTTTATGTTATAGTATTAAAATAAAACTAAAATAAGATGATAATAATAAATAAAAACTATACAGACATTGAAAAAAAATATTAAAAGTGACAAAAATGCACAACAAACTTGCTAAGGAAAATACAAAAATAAAACCAAATTCAAAATTAATAAAAAAAATAAAATAAAATAATAATAATAATAATAATAATAATAATAATAATATTATTTAGTGCTGTCAAATGATTAATCACATCCAAAATAAAAGTATTTGTTTACATAGTGTGTATTGTGTATAATTATGTATATATAAATACACACTTTCAGTATATTTAGAAAATATTTACATGTACTTACATGTATATTTATATTCATATAATTTAATTTATATATAAATATTTAATATATTAACAGAACATTTTTCTTATACACATGCATGTGTTTCTATTTTTATAATCGCGATTAATCGTTTGACAGCACTATTATATTATTATTAATAAGACTAATAACAATGAAAAGTGCATAAACCTGAGATTACATACTGTAGCTTGATCCTTGAGGTGATTAAACCTTTGGGTTACCACTGAGCCTTAACCACTTAACTTCACCAGAAGCACCTCAAACAAACACCTCAAAGCCAGAGGCTTCTCGGAGAATGTCTCAGAACGTAGGGCCTCAGCAGGCAGGTGCATGATAAGCTCTATCACGGAGCTCCACGACAGGCCTCAGCGGAGAGCTCCATGATGGGCCTGTCTCCGTAGGGCAGGCAGGTAATAATTCACAGAGCCTCAGGAAGACGGAGATAAATGAGCAGACACTGAATGAGTCCCTCAACTCTGCCCCAGCTCTCTCACACACACACACCATAAAAAGATATACATGGCCACAAACACACTATATAAAACAGCACCCACACACACACACACACACACACATATATACCCATACACGCAACGCGCCCACTAATCTATCACAGCACTCAGAGGGGTGACGGCCTTGGGCCAGGGAATGAGGGAGGAAGCACGTCAGGCAGAAAGAACACAGAGAGAGATAAAAGACAGCATGAAAGAGTGACAGAATGAGAACTTCATCTTTTTATCTACCAACACGGGCCACAGACCCGCAACCTTCAGAGCTCATTACCCCGTTCAACAGCACTTCCATAGGCCTCGTCTAGAACTTCCTCAAAAGAGCTACATACACCATAAAATGTTCCAACAGACCTGCAAGATGCATGTGATATTTAAAGATAAGATATCTCTTTGTATTTTTTAGTTTATTTAATTTACTTTATTTTAAAATTAATTAATTTAAATATTTAAACTCTGTATCCACAAATTATAAATTAGAATAATCTCTAAAAATATAATTTAAAAAAAAAAAAAAAAAAAAAAAAAAAAAAAACACACCTTTTGACCTATGAAAGATTTTTGTAGATAAAAATAACATTTTAAATAAAAACAAATCATAAATAATTCCATAATTCAATATGAATAAATTTTTTTACATTTTCTCAATTTAAATAATTTTTTTAATTTAATTTAATTAAATTTTAAATTTTATACAAAAGCAATATATTGTAATTTTACATCATTTTTAATTTAAAACTATATATCATTAATGAAGTCATTACTTTTTCAGGTGTTTGTGACTGCTGGATAAGATTTTTGGATAAGACTGCCTTGAAAAAGAGCAATTTGCTCACCAAGCGTGAAGGATTTCAAAATTGCATTTGTTCTCATGACTTTTCCCAGCCTTTTAAAAATATATTTGACTTTTGTTTCAATTTCTAATTTAAATAATTACTGTGTTTTCAGAATATGGGAACCCTGCTATTTTCCTTCCTAATAAATTTCCCTGGTCTTATTGTATACAACTCACCAACACATTTTATTGTGAATGTTATTCATAATCTTTCATCAAAGTGTAATGACTTTCTCTGCCTCTGAAATGACTTTTCTGCTGTGTGGGCAGAGACAATAATATTAACCAATAATATCTTGGCCAATAAACCAATCACTCCATTGGATAAAACCAAGTTCCACTCAACTCCATTTCCCACCAACTATCATTTTACTCAGGAATGCATAATACTGAAAATGTTAAATGCGGTTTAGCAATGAATTAAAATGAATATGTTTCTAACCCCACCTAGCTCTTTTCTTTAAATAATGGTGTCCATGTTCCTTTCGTGTCGCCATGCAGCAACTTGAAACTTTGAAGAGAGAGATGGAGCAGCCAGTGACCGAGAGGTCAGGACGAAAGTGAGAAAGAAAATCATGGATGCAATAAAAGAAATCTTATAATCGGAGAAAGTGATATGGTCCAAGGAGACCAGAGAGATGGAGAGAACAAAAGACCGACAAATGAATTGTGAGCAGGGCCACTTGGGAGGGAAGGAAGGAAGAAAGAAAGATTGTATCTACATAGAATGATAGATAGCTACAATATCAATCGCTGGAATGGTAGATTGCTAAAAAGATAGGTTTCTAAAAAATAGCTAGAATGATAAATGGCAAAAATAATACCTGGAACAATAGGTGGTTAGAACAAGAGGTAGAATGATAGTTACTATCAATAACAGCTAAAACATTAGCTTTAATAATAGACTAATAGCTGATGAGATGTCTAAAACTATAGCTAGAACAATGGATAGAATGATAAAAATAGCTAGAATGACTAAAAAGACAGTTAGAATTATAGTGAGCTCAAAGAATAGCTTGAACCATAGGAATGCTGGATAGATTGCTAGAGCGATAGAATGAAAGACAGCTAGAATGATAGAATGAACAATGGATGGACAGAATGGACAGGTGGATGGATGGATGGATGGATGGATGAAGGTATCAATAATTGATAGACAGAATGGATGGGTGGATGGATGGATGAAGGAATGAACAATGGATGGACAGAATGGATGGGTGGATGGATGGATGAAGGAATGAACAATGGATGGATGGGTGGACAGACAGATGGATGGACTGACAGAATGAAAAATGGATGATGGATTGAATAAACAATGGATGGATTGAGGAGTGAATGAAAGAAAAATGGATGGAATAGAATGACAATATGGATGAATAGACTGACAAAATGAACAATAGATGGATGGATGGAATAAATGAATGGATAGACTGACAGAATGAACGATGGATGGAATGAATGATGGATGGATAGATGAATGAATGAATGAATGAATGAATGAATGAATGAACAATGGATGGATGGAATGAATGATGGATGGCTGGCTGGATGGATGGATGAATGAATGAATGAATGAATGAATGAATGAATGAATGAATGAATGAACGAACAATGGATGGATGAAGGAATGAACAATGGATGGACAGAATGATGGATGGATCGATAGACTGATAGAATGAACAATAGATGGATGTTTAGATGATGGAATGAACGATGGATGATCTGATGATGGATGGATGAAGGAATGAATGAATGGAATAATAAACAGAACAATAGATGGAACAATGAATAGCTAAATTATAACTTGAATGATGGATGGATGGATAAATAAATAATGTAAATGAATGCTGAAACTATAAAAATGGAAACACTGAAAATATGAATAAATACTATAATAGTATATCAATAACATTAAAATAGCGCTGATAGGTAGATCCTGTTTTAACAGTTTGCGTCACACAGTCTCGCTCCATTTTTCTCCATTTCTAAAACAGAAACACACACCATCACTCACTTTTTCATTCACTCTCTGGCGTGTGCACTCAATTCCTGCAACATACTCTCTTCCACCCCATTCCTTCCTCATTCTCTTTCTTCATAGCAAACGCTCTTTCACTCGTACCTGCATGACTGACGGTGTTAAACAAATATTTATTTTCATATTTTAGGTCTCTGGGTGGTTCACGGTTCAGCGGCAGACTCAATTTTTCCAAAGATAAAAAACATATATCAAACTAATCCAAAAGCCTTCAGGTTTACAATGGTTCACAGCATCCATCCATCATTTTGGGAGGGGAACAAGCCTCCACTATCTCTCCTCTCATCACCAATGAATACTTGAGGCAGGATTAGGATGAGGAGAAGATAGGAATAGGGAAAAAATGAGGGAAGCAAGGAAACAGAACAAACGGATGGATGGGTGGGTGGAAGAAGTGCAGAGAAAACAGCAAGGAAACAAAGAGGATGATGAAAAAGAAGGAGCGTAACTAGATGAACTGCCTACAGACTAAGCTAATGGTGCAAATCTATTTTTAAATGGAATTTATTGAATAAAATACCAGTATGCTTGCAATACAACTTTTCTCTTCATTTGATTCACCATTTTTAGTTTTCACTGAGCTCGACACAATGCATTCTGGGATTGCTTTCAGCATAAAAGACATGACTATGATGCCTTAAAATGCTGTTTGTTGAGGCAGCTCAGGGTGTTTTGGATGAGAGTGTGTGTGTGCGTGTGTGTGTGTGTGTGTGTGTGTTTCACTCACAGGTGAGGCAGACGAGCAGCGCTCGCAGGCTGAGATCAGCCACCCGTCTCCAGCTCTTCCTGACGCGCTCGCACACGGGCGGAACCAGAATCTCTGCCGGCACGAAAAACTGCACAGCAAAACTCACAAACACACCGAGCGAGTACAAGACCTTCACCAGCTGATTAGACCTGCAACACACACACACACACGAATACTGCAGAGAAATGGAGAACAGATCAAGACAGAAACCACAGAATGTGCAATTAAGGGTTGAAGAACAACAATGATGCAATGCAGGATTTCAACACGACTTCAAAGGAAACTCAACGCACAGAGTTTGCTGAAAAATGATTAACTCACACTATGCTGATTTCAACACTAGAGATGGAAAAATGAGAAACAATTTAGAACTCCATTAAAAAAAATAAATAAATAAAAAAAACTTAATGATAGCAAATAAAAGAATTACACTAATGTTCACAATAGTGCTGTCAAATGATTAATCGTGAGTAATCGCAAAATAAAAGTTTGTTTACATAATGTGTGTCCTGTGTATATTTATTATGTATATATAAATACACACATGCAATGTATTTTGAAAATATTTACATGTATTTACATGTCTATATTTATATTCATATAATTTATATTATAAATATATTTAATATATACATACATTTTTTCTGAAATATATACATGCATGTGTGTGTATTTATATAAACATAATAAATATACACAGTACACATTGTGTAAACAAAAACTTTTATTTTGGATGCGATTAATCGCGATTAATCGTTTGACAGCACTAGTTCACAAGTTAAGAGTGCATAAAATGTTTTATTGTTTTAAAAGAAGTCTCTTATGCTCACTAAGGTTGAATTTATTTGATTAAAAATAAATTAAAACAGCAATATCATGAAATATTATTAAAATTCAAAATAACTTTTTCATCTGAATATATTTTAAAATGTAATTTTATTCCTGTGATCAAAGGTGAATTTTCAGCATCATTACTCCAGGCTTCAGCGTCACATGATCCTTCAGAAATCATTCTAATATGATGATTTGCTGCTCAAGAAACATTTCTGATTATTATCAATGTTTAAAACAGCTGTGCTGCTTCAGATTTTTGTGGAAACCGTGATGCATTTCAGGATTATAAATGTCTTGACTGTCTTTACTTTACTGATCAATTAAATGCATCCTAACCAAATTAAAGTATAAATTTATATAAAAAAAAAAAAAACAACCTGACCCCAAACTGAGTAACTTAAATGGCAGAATATATATAAAATGGGATTAAGAAATTATATAAAAAATAATGTTTATTAATGCAAGATGAAAAAAGGCTCAATACAGCAAGCTTACAGCATGATCAGTAAAGTCTGATTCATGAACAAATGACTCTTATGAGCTGATTCTTTTCAATGAATTGATTCAAAAAAGCATTTTGTTCCATTGCTTTATTCCTGTGTCATCACATGTTGGACTTCTTAACTAGTCCTGCAGTTTGCCAAATTCTTTTTTAAATATAAAATACTGCAGTCTCGCAGTACGATGTCATTAAAAATCTACATGCATAACAATTACCAAAAAATAAATAAAAAACAGTTGTTTAATGGTTTCAGATGCATGTCACACTGCCGTCACTGCTGGATGTGTCAACAAACCAGATGCTGAATCAGATATTGGCTCTGGTGGCAGATTGTCTTCAGCTGACGGGATGCTAATGAGATCTGGAAATACGTTAATGCTAATAAATGTCTCCATGAAAGTGAGTTGGAAATGGCAGGCTTTAGTTAAAGCTGAACTTGAAAGCAGCTGGTTTTGATTTCTCTGTAATTTGATCTTAAGTCGCTCTGAGCTGTGATCAATCACTCGAGATGTTTCTGACGGTGAACACAGAGGATGCTTCAAAGACTCCAGCCAGGAGTTTAACATTAGTTCTCTGAATTTAACTCAGCAGAGTGCTGCGATAGCTAAACTGAACTGACTTACACTCAGACGTGATGGATGAGACTTTTTACATTTTTATTTTTCAGCTTTTGGAGAGAGTCATATTGGAACATGATGCAGGCCAGACTTGAACCTGATTTTCCCACATGAGCACTAAAGTTCAATGTGTATCAATTTATTTGTATTGATTTATACTATTTTATTATACTTTTATTGAGCAAGGATGCATTAAAGTAATCAACCATATCAGTAAAGGCATTTATATTTAAAATTTCAACTAAATGCTGTTCTTTTGAACTTTCAGACAAATTCCCATCAGCTCTCTGATGACTGACAGGCCTTTTAAGTGCGTAAGTGTCATATTCACCAGGAATCATGTGGAAGGTTAAGCGTGATGCTTCCTTTGATGTCGTCTCTGAAGCGCAGGTATCCCAGCGTCGCCAGGGTCACGTAAAGGACGATGATGACGCCCATGCCGATGTTGAGGGCTTGAGGGAATCGCTTCGGTTCCCTCATTTGATTCTCCAATGGAAGAACCTACACAAAGCAAGCGAGAGAGAAAAATACAGAAGATTGATCAGTAGGCGGAGAAGCTTTGCTCCAGGCGTCACATGCACAAAGCCAAGTCCAAAAAGTAGTGTGCAAGATGATGCTGTCTTCTAAGAAGCCTTCCTTTGATCAAATTCAGAAACAAATCATGCATCCTGTAGCTCAAACAGCAAAGAATAACGCTAGCAATGGCAAGGTCATGCGTTCAGTTCCCTACAAGGATCAACACTTTAGTTTAATACGTTTTAATAACATTTTCAAGACCTCTGGGGGGAAAAAAAAAAAAAAAAAAAAAAAAAAAAAAAAAAAAAAAAAAAAGTTTCACCATTTGTTCTAATGGTGAAAGAAAAAAAAAAAATCCACTATTGTCTTTCCCTGACTTTTCAGCAGAGGACAAAACATAGAAAGACTGATTATGGGGAAAGATGTCAAATGCATATTATTATGTTTTTTTTTTAAGAAGAAAATACTTAAATAAATAAATAAAATAAATTAGTATTGCACTAAAAATATGCACGTTGTTTTGGATAAAAGCATCTGCCAGCTAAATTAATGTAAATGTAAATACTAATAATAATAAAAATTAAAAAAAATTCCATACTGCATTGCAACTAGTTCAGCGTAAAAAATAAATAACAGATTAAAATAACTGAAAAAATTATATAAATTATATGTTTGGTTTTTTATACATATAATGTAAAAAGGGGGTAGGGGGTTATGAAAATTAAAAATTAGACCATAGAAAAAGCAAGAAGCACACTATTCAAGAGTTTAGGGTTGGGAAGATTTTTTTTTTTTTTAAATAAGTCTCTTATGCTCATCAAGACTGCATTTATTTGATCATAAATACAGTAATTTTTTTAAATTTTACTACAAAATCAAATTACTGTATTATAATTATACCTAATTTCTTCAATACCAAAGGAAAAACTGATAAAATAAATTTAAATTAGGCAACATCAAATCAAAATCACATAAATAAAAGCTGAATCATCATCTCACCACTCCAATTCCCTCAAAGGCAAATATAGCTGTTCCAAAGAAGAAGGGAAACTTCCTCCACGTGGAGGCGTACGGCAGACGTCTGGGATCACTCACATCCTACAGACAGACAGAGGTGGTAAGAGGCATGATATAGTTTTGCATCAGGATTATAACTGCAGTCTTTCTTTGTAGCACAGAGGATGAAAGACGCGTGCACACACACACACGTACAGGAACAATGCATGTAAAGATCCAGTGTCAGCCACCCACAGCCCTGACAATCTGATGCATACAGAAAAATGCCTCCAATGTGATTGGGTGGCTTCATGCCATTTGTGAGCGTTTGCATGCATAGGTTTGCATCAGTCGTGTTCCTAGGCTGAACAATGAGGATTCCTGACTACAGAAGTGGATATATGAGACTAGACATACACACAAGGTCTGCACCAATAATCAGAATAAAACCAAAATTGCTTAGTGCAATTATCAAATCACAAAGGCTGTGATTTAATGAAATAAATATGTACTGCACGAGTGAAGCACAGCACTGTGTTTGTTCACACACAAGCAGTGTTTTCAGCATCTCAGAGTGGCTCTGTTCACAGTAAATGCTGCTCAAGACAAACTCATCTCTGCATCGGTTTGAGTAGCTCATAACATGCATTTGTGAATGCAACATGCGTCCATCATCTTCCCAAATTTGTAATGAGAAATGCTGATAATCCTACTCATTACAACAACTGAAGCTCATTTATGCCAAAATAAAAGCTTGATGGTTTAACATTTAAAAATGAAAAAATTAGCCATAATTAACTGTCATAAATAAGGTGTCATTTATTAACATTAATGTATTAACTAACATGAACAAACAATGAACAATGCATTTATTACACTTTATTAATCTTTGTTAATGTTAATGAAAATAGTTGTTCATTGTTTATTCATGTTAGTTCAAAGTGCATTAACTAATGTTAACAAACACAACTTGTGATTTTAATAATGCATTAGTAAATGCTGAAATTAACATTAACTAAGATTAATAAATGCTGTAGAAGTATTGTTCCTTCTTAGTTCATGTTTACTAATGTTGTTAACTAATGTTAAATAATGAACCTTATTTTAAAGTGTTTCCGTAAAATGATTATCATTATTATTTTTGCAAATACTTGTTTTTGAAATTGCATTAGCAATATTTATTTTAATGTTTTTAATAATAATAATTATTATTATTATTATTATTATTATTATTACTATTATATTATTTCTGTTAAATCCTTGATTATTGTACAATAATTACAAATATTTAGAGAAATATTTCTTATTTTAATTACTTTAGTAATAATAATAATAATAATAATAATAATAATAAATAAAAATAATAAGAAGAGTTAAAAATAAAATAATAATATTATTATTATTACCATCATTATTTTATTACACGTTTCTTAAATGATTTATTTTACAATAACATTACAATAAAAAAATACTTGTAATAGTTTTGTTTAGTAATAATAATAATAATAATAATTATTATTATTATTATTATTATTATTATATTTTTAACTCTTCTTCTTATTATATTATTATTATAACTATTATTATTATTATTATTAGGTTATAAACTTGATTTATTATTTTACAGTTAAATATTAAAATTATTTCTTATTTTAATCATTTTGTTTAATAATAATAATAATAATAATATTATTTAGTAAATATACATTTATACATTTACAATAAAATACAATAAAATATTACTATTTTAATAGTTTTGTTTAGAAGTAATAATAATAATAATATAATAATATAATAATAATAATAATAATAATAATAATAATAATAATAATTATTATTATTATTATTATTATTATTATTATTATTATTATTTTATAGTCATATTGATATATAAATCACAGCAAACCTGGAGCTTTATAAATATGCATTTTAAAATTGCAATAATTTTAATCTGGGGGGGGAAAAAAAAAAGCACTTTAGTTTCCCTCAAATCGTGCAGCTCTCACACACGCACACACACTTACGTTGAGTATGTATGTGAAGATGAGGACGAGGCTGACAGCCATACAGAGGTTGGCGATGGCGGAGAGGGCGGCCATGTTCCTCAGGTCTCTGATGAAGGTCAGAACGATGACGAAGGGAAGGAGGAAGACCATGTAGAGCCGCAGGTCCAGCCCCGCAGCTGCGGAGACAGAAGGCGTTGTGGGGGAGACGGCGCCTTCCTCTGAGCTGTTGGAGTATAACAGCACATTCTCCACAGAGCTGTTCAGATGAGTTCCCTCCATCACCTAACAAACACACACTGCTGTGACTTCAAGAGTTTGATTGGCTGTTATATTCAGAGAAGAACTGTGATTGGCAGCTGCTGGTCTTCATTCTGGAAATGTGTCTTCCTATTCATTTTCATCAGCTCCAGCTCTGTCACATAATCAAAATCAGTTCATTTATGGAGAAAATGAACTTCTGGAGCTCTACTCTCACACATACCTGTTTAATGTTCTCAGCCAGGAACACAAAATAAACACTACAGAAGCCCAGCTGGGTCAAAACCAGGAAGAAATTCACCAAGTGCCTGCAAAAGATATTGATGAGAGTGAAAATGATTAAAAACAGTTTTCTTTATTGAAATAAAGATGAAACAAGATCAAATTTAATTAGATTTAAATTACAGGTTTAAATTAAGGTTACCACTGCAACTAACGGAAATGTTGAAAATTTGAAATACTAAATAAATAAAAAAATAAATAGTGAAATGGAAATAAATACCTGAAATAAATAAAAACTACTTAGAAATATATAAAAAACAAGAAAACAACATTATGAAAATAAAAATTCACAAAAAATAGAATACATTTAATGTATACAAAAATAAAAGCTAATTCAAAATATTAATATAACATAACAGAATATAAATACTGAAATATTTAATGATTAAATAAATAATACTGAAATTCCATCATGTTACTCAAATGTATGTTGTTCGAAACCCATTTTTAAAAGTACAAGAAAAGAGAATATTTAAAGATCAAGGTCTTTTTCATGAATAAAGATTCTTAAAAAAAAAATGCCAAAGCACTATAATGCAGTATATTATCATTCAATACAGTAAATGATGAGAGAATTTTCTGCTATATAAATTTTAATTTATTAATTTGTTATATATGTTGTTACGTAATATTTTAATAATATAATATTATTATCATTTATTTATTTATTATCAATTATTATTATTATTTTAAGTTGTAATAGTAGTAGTAGTAGCATAATCAGGGGTTTATGTTTCAGTATGCATATTATCTTTGGACAGAGATAAAAATGAGGCAGCATTTCCTGGCAGGACAGATCTTTTTAAGATTCCAGGCGCGAGGTCTCTGTGTGTGGGACATCAGATCTGAAAACACACCACTGCAGGCAGAGTCCTGTCTCTCCGCTCTCTAATGAATATATTCATTCAAGCACAGACATTTGCCCTCTTGCCTTCCCTCTCTCTCTCTCTCTCTCACATATGCACACGCAGGGGGTGGAGGGGGCCTGTCATGCCAATGAACTGCATGATGGGATAGCTCACCTTCCTACATGAGCACCTCTCCTCAGGCACTGGGAGGAACTCATCTCCATGGCAACTGCAACCGTGTCGCTGTAACCGAGGGGGGAACGCTTCAACCTGTGAGGAAGGAGAGACAGACAGACAGAAAGAGAAACACAGGCAAATATTCTTCAAGAACAAAGCAGTGCAGAAAAAAAACAGCTTTTTGTGTAATTCTAGAGGGAGAAATGCAGTCAAAACACTTCAATAAAAGAGGAAGGACAAAAAAAGTTCACCACACATGACAGTCATATTGTATGTGGTTGGGGACAAAAATGACCCCTAAAGCTAAATCTGACAAGACCTCCCTTTGGTGATGCCCAAAAAAAAAAAAAAAAAAAAAAAAAAATATTGGGAAAATGATTTTATTATATTTATTTTATAAGGATTTCACTTAAGGGAGGTCCTAAAAGTCCATATATAACATACCATATTCCATATTGTATAATATAATATAATATAATATAAGCAAGGATGCATTAAATTGATCAAAAGTTACACTTAAGACATTTATAATGTCACAAAAGTTTTCAAATAAATTTCTATTACTCTAAGAATCCTGAAAAAATGTACCATGGTTTACACAAAAATATGAAGCAGCACAAATAAACAGAAATGTTTCTTGAGCATCAAATCAGCATATTAGAATGATTTCTGAAGGATCATGTGACACTGAAGACTGGAGTAATGATGCTGAAAATCCAGCTTTGATCACAGGAATAAATGACATTTTAAAATATATTCAAATAAAAAAAAACATGCATTAATATTTTACTTATTTATTTATCTATCAATTTTTGCTCAAATAAATGCAGCCTTGGTGAGCATAAGAGACTTGTTTCCAAAAAAATAATTGTAAAAAATATTACCGATCACAAACTCCTAAATGATAGCGTACCTCTTTTATGGTTTGCTTCCAACACATATAGACAATATATTATATTATATAATAAATTATATTATGTTCTAAAGGCTTATACAATTTAATTACAGCAACTGAGATGTACATACGCTTAATTAAATCTATTCCAATGAAATAATTTCCATTATCCATTGAGAGGGTTGTTCAGCTGTTATTTTAGTATCATTGAGTTCCTATTACAGTTTTTATTAATATTTTGAATTCATTTTTTTATTTTAGATTTTTATTTCATTTGAATTTTTTTTTTTTTTTTAAGTTTTGGTAATTTATATAACTTTTTATTTTGTTTATATGTCTATATAGTTTTTATACATTTTTATGTTTAGTTATTTTAGTACATCACACTTACCTTCATTATTTCAGCACATCACTAAAAATGTTGCCTTGGCAAACAGATTAAACAAACAGATTTAAGGGTCTTTTTTTATTAGTTAATAATAGCTTTGAGTCAGCTGAACCTCTTTAATATTTAAAATACTTATCAAAAATATTTACTTTAAGTTAATATTTCAGTAACAGAACAATGCATTCACATGATCACAGTTCTGTGATGTTGGTTAATGGTCAGCTTTTCATCCACTCAGTCCCATTACTACCTCTCTCTACTGACTATAACTTCCTGTCATTCATCATTCATATCACCAGGATAACAGATAAAACTAACCACAAACATACTATTTTCACACAAAGCAGGTGTGAATGTTTAAGGCTTTACTTATTTATAACCACCCTGATGAAATAATCCCCAAACAGCCAAAGATAATCTGATTTATTGGTCTAGTCAATATATCGATCTCTCTAGTCTATAATATATCCTCCCTGCCATAACTTGGCAAGCGTGTGACAGCACACTGATGAGCCTGAGGTTGACAACGCTTCACTCCAACACTGGCACATCTGACTGATGCAGCAGCCTGCGCTTCAGACCCAAGGGACAGGCCTTTGATCGCGTTTGAAGAGGGAACGCACACAAGAAGTGCGAACGCACAGACAGATATCCAGGCTGCAGGAAAGTCCACACGCTAGAAACCGCTGCCTTCAGAATACACAGTATGCACGCTTCAAATCTTTGAGCTGACTGCAAAAACCCTACCACTATAATTTTACAAACAATCTGAGACTGATGTTCATTTGAACAGCTAATGAGATCTGTTTTCCTGGTTACCCTTCAGGAACGCTACATGCGGTCTCTTTATTCAGCTCTCACTGCAGGCACGTTTCGCTTGCTTCAGCTCTCCGTCACCAACAGGATCAAATGTCTGGTTACAGTTCCAGAACAGTTTCAAAGAAAAGAGTGGAGAAAAACCTCCAATAGGGGGCCACAATCATCTGAGCGTCACCTGAACTGTGTGATGCTTTCTTTTTTTTTTTTTGTCTATTATCCTGGTAAAGTGAAGAATGACAGGAAGCAGAGAGAAGAATGGGACTGAAACAAGAGTGGATCACAAGTGGATAAAAAGATATTTAAATCATTAAAATATAAATAGAACCATAAAAAGCTAATAATATTAACAAAATAAAAAATAAATGATAAAACAAAAACCTGCATGCCAAGCATTTCACAATTAACCTACATCACAGAACTGTGATCAAGCAAATACATTATTGAAAAATTAAATTATGAGGGGTCTTCCAGTAAATATTTTAGGCCAAAGGGTTCAGAGGAGAAAAAAAAAAAAAAAATAAAATAAAAAATAAAAGTACGTACATATATATATATATATATATATATATATATAAAAAAATTGTCCATCATAAGTTGGACAAGAATCAGGGTTATTATAGTTAAAGGGGTCATATGATGCGATTTCAAGTTTTCCTTTCTCTTTGGAGTGTTATAAGCTGTTCAAGCATAGATAAGATCTCTGAAGTTGCAAAGACTAAAGTCTCAAAACCAAAGAGATATTCTTTATAAAAGTTAAGACTCATCCACACCCTCCTAAAACGGCTCATTTAAACACGCCCCCACATGTCTACGCCATGATGTGGAAATATTTGCGTAATGCCGCCCAAATGTTCACGCAAAGAAAGGTGGCGTGGTTTCAGTAACCGCAATAGTGTTGATGCATCTGTGTCAGGGAGACTCTGTGTTTCTATGCAAAAAAAAAGCACTTTATTTGGCCTTCCGAAAGTAGATGCAATTAGGAATCATTGGTTAAGATTTGTTTACAACACAACAGCACAACCCAAATATTCGAATTTGTGCAACGCATTTTATGGACGACAGTTTCATGAACCTAGTAGAATACAAGGCTGGCTGTGCATGAAGGCTATTTCTAAAAAAAGCCATTTGCTATGACAATCTGGCGCTTCTGAATCAGCGACTGTAAGTATGTTTTGTTATTAGTTCAATTATTTGCTATTGACTGTTCAAATGCGGAGTTTTGCACGTATTGCGTTGTGTGTGTGTGTGTGTGTGAGAGAGAGGGGAACAGGGTCACATCACAGCGGAGTGTACAGCCCGTCAGAAATCGTCTTAACCACGGCTTGTGTACTGCAAATACATACGAGCATCATCACTGTGTTTGTCACACAACTCTGTTCCCCTTTCAGGCTTGAACTGATGCTAAAACTAACTTGAAAGCTGAAGCTCGTGATTATGGTTAGGGGCGTTACATTTCCGACGCGTGCTTGTGGTGTTCGGCCAATCACAATGCACTGGGTCAGTTGGCCAATCAGAGCAGACTGCACTTGTTGGAAGGAGGGGCTTTGTAGAAAACGACGCGTTTGAGAGAGGCGGGGCATAGAGGAACTACAATAACGTACAGTATTTGAAAAATAATGTGTTTTTTGAACATTAAAGCATGTCGACATATTCTGTTACACCGCTGGTTTTCAAACCTGTCCTGCAAGCACCCCTGCCCTGCACATTTTGTATGTCTCCCTTATCAGACACACCTGATTCAACTCATCAGCTCATTACTAGAGACTGCAAGACCTGAATTGGGTGTGTCTGATAAGGGAGACATAGAAAATGTGCAGGGCAGGGGTGCTTGCAGGACAGGTTTGAAAATCACTGTGTTACACCAAATACACAAAATAATGATCTTTAAAATACCATCATATGACCCCTTTAACTAAAACTAACACCTTTACATAAAAAAATAAATAAAAACAGAAATAAAAGAAAATATTAAAAAACATTAATAATAAACATTTGTCTAGTTGCCAAAACAACATTTTTCATTTTTACTTAGATGAACTAAAATAAGTAAAACTGAAATAAAAATTAATCTATGCAGACAATGTCACATGTAGACGAAAAAGAATTAAATTGCTAAAACTTTAACTAAAATTTAAATAAAAAATAAATAAACAAACTTTCCAATATAATTCTAATATTAATAAAATCAGTGTTGTTTGAGATACTATTATAGTTTTTATTCATACTCTGAATCAGTTTTTATTTATCTTATTTTTTCATTTTAATTTGACTAATTCTTTAGTGTGCTTTGTTATTTTTAGTTTATTTATATATATATATATATATATATATATTTTATACACACACACATATATATACACACATTTTTATTTTAGTTTTAGCTTTAGTTATTTTAGTACGATAATTCTGCCTTTGCAACTAGTTGAAGTATTTTTTATTTTTTCAGTTAATGTTTATTTTAATTCAAGTAACGATTTTTCTATGGTTTTAATTTTAGTTTCAGTTGTAGTTAACTATAATAACCGACTAAAATAACTCAAACTTAGTTCGCTCATGTTAGCACCAAGGCTTAATGTGACATAAGCATGTGCGTCAGCCACCGCACCCCAGCTCCAATGTAAATTTATTATTTTATTTTAAAAAAAATCATCACTGATCAGAAAACCCGATTCACCACAGAAAACAGGTTTTGTTAGACCTAGTCCTAGTTCTGCTTTTCAAAATCAAACCACTTCTCCATTAATAAAAAAGTCTCGCCCTCACATTTCATTTCAACTACATCTTCAAACATCAGGCCAGGACTCAAAAAAGAAAAAAAAAAAAAACAAAAGCTGAAATGTGATTGGCTGTGGTGAGTGAGGCGGTGGGCTGTGATTGGTGCGTTCTTACCGGTCACTGAGTTGATGACTGCAGTTGACCAGGATGTGCATGCAGTGAACGCACACAACGCCCATCAGAACCAGACTGACCGGACCGAGCTGGAGGGAAAACAGAGAACTGAACTAAAACTGAACTAAAATAGTTTGAAACATAATACTGTATCTGTTTTAAGTGTCTTCTAGAGCAATAAAGCCTTATCGTTCTCAGCGTGAACTTTGCTTGCTTACTGTATGAGGCCTTTATGACGCCAATAAAGTTTGTGGACTGACACGTTCACAAACCAACAGCAGTTGGGCTGTCAGCAAACACTACAACCTATGCAAGTTGTTTTAGACTGTAAACCAGTCTGACTTGTTTTAAACTCACATCTGAGCCTGTCCACCCATTAAACAGTCAGTATCCGGCGATCAGGACACGATGGTGAAAACAAACGAATCTAATTACAGGGGCAATAAAGCTGCAAGTGTATTTTGTGGGAACAACAAATACATTTATTACTCCCCTCGAGCATTTCAGGTTTTTAGAGTCTGTAAGTCAGATTCATGATCTGGTTTTACTAACAGTCTGCCTCTGAAAACCTGGACGTAAATCTAGAAGTGTGTTCATATTCAGGGTCAGTTTTGAACTTTGAGAAGAAGAAATCTAGACTGGGTTTATCACTCATAAGTTTTCACAGAAGAAGCTGTGATGCTACATACCACTATCCCAGCATTCTTCACTGCGAGAGGAAGCCCAAGCAACCCTGTGCCGATATTCCCCTTTAAGAGGTGCAGCAGGGTTTGAGTAAACCTGGGGAACAGAGAAAACAGACGTTTTTTTTCACATTAATGTTGTTATTTCAAGCAGAGAGATGTCAGAAAGGCTAGATAATATGCAGTTTATATATACACATTTTTTTGTTACAGATGAAATTGTTGTTTGCAAACAAACACTTACAAAAGAAACCCTGATGTGAGACACCAGGTGAGACTCACGTGATGCCTTGCGGTAGATGCTCCGAGTCTTCATCTACATCCTCCTCCTCCTCACCTCCTTCTTCCTCCATCAGGGGGGTCATCACCTCCATGTCTGCTCCATGTCATATTTGAAATAAAATCACAGGCTTAAAGGCATTGGATCTTACGCAGTGTTAAATGCATGGCCTAATTAAACAGATCTAGTTCATGAATTAAAAAAATAAGACCAGGTCTGCTTAAAAACAGCAGCCTGATGCTTTATTCGGTTCATTAAGAAACACCTGAGTAGCTCAAAATAGTCTGTCCGCTCAGCCTCATGAGGACGCTGTGTTTTCAGATCATGTATCTGATGATCAAAACAGGTCAACCACAAACCAAAAGAAAGAGGTAACACTGCCCTAAAGTTTAAAGGACACAGGTGTCTCTGCTGGGAAAGCACTGGTGTAGTTTAAATTAAATGAACATTTCACAACTAGGTGATGTTAAAAAACACATTTATAGAATATAAATATGCACAGCTAAACAGATGAGTTTTGAGTCTGGATTTAAATGTGCCTAATGTTTTAGCACATCTGATCTCTTCTGGAAGCTGGTTCCAACTGCGAGCACATTATAGCTAAAAGCGGACTCCCCTTGTTTTGTGTGAACCCTTGGTATTTCTAACTGACTTGATCCTAATCATCTGAGTGGTCTGTTAGGTTTATATTCAGTGAGCATATCTGCAATGTATTTAGGTCCTAGCCATTGAGTGATTTATAAAGGACTGGTGTGATATGCTCAGATTTTCTGGTTCTTGTCAGAATCCTGGCAGCAGCGTTCTGGATGAGCTGCAGCTGTCTAATGGTCTTCTTGGGAAGGCCGGCGAGGAGACCATTACAAAAATTCCACCCTGCTGGTGATAAAGGCATGAACAAGTTTCTGCAAGTCTTGACTGGAAACAAAACATCTAATTCTTGCAATGTTTCTGAGATGATAGTATGCGGATTTAGTTACCGCTTTGACATGACTACTGAAACTAAGGTCTGTCTTCAGAATCACACCAAGATTCTTGACTTGATTTTTAGTTGTTTGGCCCCTAGAGTCAAGGTATGCATTCACCTTGAGAACTTCATCTTTGTTTCCAAATGCAATGACTTCAGTTTTCTCCTTATTTAACTGAAGAAAGTTCTGGCACATCCAACTGTTAATTTCATCAGTGCATTGGCAGAGGGCAGAGTCAATGGGGCTGTAGTCATTTGGTGATAATTCCAGGTAAACCTGGGTATCATCTGTATAGCTGTGATAGGCAATTTGGTTCTTTCTCATTATTTGACTTAGTGGGAGCATATACTGGCTGAACAGGAGCGGTGCAAGAATTGAGCCTTGTGGGACTCCGCATGTCATGGATGTCCACTTAGACTTATGCTCTCCTATACTCACATAACACCCTCACCCTTCTAAGTATGACCTGAACCATTTTAAACACACACATATTATATATATATATATATATATATATATATATATATATATACACAAAATGCATAGTATATGCATAAAAATGCATATTATTATTAATAATAATAAATGTTATTCAAACAATCCTACATGCCAAAATATTTTTTAAACATGTTTATATTTACTGATTTTTAAATAAAATAATTGTGTTTAATAAAAAGTTATGGTGTTTATTAAAATTTTTTAAAATATTATAATTTAATCTATTATATAGAATACAATTACATAGTAGTACTGTGGTGCTTTTTTGTTAATGTAGAGAGATGCATGAAAGTAATGAAGTGTGATCTGTGGTGTAAAACACACATCATTACCTAGTTGTTCAGGTGCTGGCATCCTGTGCTGCTCATCTGGAAGGTGTTTATTCAAACCCGCTGAAGCTGATTATGTTGCAGGTGTGTGTTGTGTACTCTGATGAGTTGACACAGGGGAATCAGCTGTAGACACAATGACACGCATTCATTACACTCCAAACACATTGACTACACAACATTTGACTGTTGCTGCACACTAATGTGACATTTTAAAACTAACTTCTCTTTGTAATTACATTAAACAACAAAATGTCAAAGCAGCTTCTAATTGTTAAGCAGTAAAAAGCATATAAATAATATGCATACTGTGTTGCAAATGCTATGCAAACTACAAGACTTGCGTTTGGACACACCTATTCTTTATCATGGATATTTTTCACATTTTAGAGCATTGGCCTCAAACTCAATTCCTGGAGGGCCACAGCTCTGCACAGTTTAGCTCCAACCCTAATCAAACACACCTGATCCAGCTAATCAAGCTCTTCAGGATCACTAGAAACTTCCAAGCAGGTGTGATTTGGAGCTAAACTGTACAGGGCTGCGGCCCTCCAGGAATTGATTTTGAGACCAATTTTTTTTTAGAGTAATAGTAAAGTCACCAAATTAGCTACTTACAAGTCACTTACTATTAAATCCAAATGTATGGGAATGGGAAAATTATATTATATTATTATGCATTATATATTACATATGTTACATAATAATCAATAATAAAATCTATATAATAGTTACACAAACAATACACAATATAATATAAAATAAAGGTGCTTATTAAAAAGTTTTATTACAATATATATTTAAAATTTAAAGATGTAGGCTACTTTTAAATTTTTTTTATATCTAAAGACATATACATGTGTTTGTACATAATAGTACATATAATGCATATAATACTACTATAATTGTTATGCAAACAATATTACACAATATAATATACATTTTGTTTACTATAATATAAAATGTATTTAAATTTTATTTACTGAAATTTAATAAAATGTTTACTAAAAACTGGTGTTTAGTACAATTTTATTTCTTATTTCAATATATATTTAAAAATGTTTTTATATGTTTTTCTATATAAAATATATACGCATATATATATATATATAAAAATTTTAAACAAATGTGTTTACTAAATATCATTAAAATATATTAATTGTTTCATTAAATATAACAAATACACAAAATTGTTAACAACAAGTTTAGGGTTTAAAAATACAGCAATATAAAGAGTTAAATGTTGATAATGTAGTGCATTATAAGCTGTACAGAGTGATGGTTTCAGTAGTGGAGGTGGAGGCGTTTTACCGAAGGAGCACAGAAATCACAGCCGCTCCTCTGTTGCTCTCTCCGGCTTCATGCGCGACCATCACCGGCCCTGCGCTGGATCCGACATCCGCACCGAACAACCCGCACGATCAGATGAATCAAGCCTAAACTGATGGCATGCCATTGGAAAGGAGCCCCCCGTCAATGAAGATCAGTCCCGCTGGAGATTTGTAGTGGATCACAGCGGATGAGACTCACCCAGACAGTGGATATCATCACAGGATCTCACACACAAACTATGCGCTCCACGTCACCAGCGTCACGACGGAGCAGCTCCTTAAAGGGGCCGCGACATTAATAATAGACGCTGTGTATTGGCCCCTATGGTACTGGCCAGGAGTCAAGTTTGATTGGTTAGCTTCAGCAGTTGCTACACTAGAATGCTGGCTACATTAACTTCCTGTCATTTAATTCCCCAACATACAGACTTCAGATTTATAAAATTTCACACATTTTGTTTCGCTAGCAGCTGATTTTTTAAATTTAATAAATTTTTTTTGTTACCTGCCTCCTTAAGAAATTTTCTCCTGAGAACTGTTAGCATTCAAAAAACAAAATCGTAACTATCAATACAATAATCATGTATGCCAGTGATATTTAAATTATTGTATGGTAGTGCAACTTTGTATAATGCATATAGCGGTAATACATATAATTTATAATTTAGAGTAATAAATTATGAGCAAATTTCAAAAGGTGCAATTTTCATAAAACCAAATGTTTTTAACTGCTAATAAATTTGAAAAGTTCTTCTCTGGCAGGCAGAGAAAGTGTGTAGTTTGTCTACTGTAGCCAGAAGATATTAAACACTCTAGTCTGGTTTAAGTCCTACAGAGCCCTTAAAGTGACATGATAAAGTTTTACAGGAATTGTATTATTTTTGTAGAAGAGCATGAAAAGTTTTGCAAGCAGATGCAGAATTTTTCAGGGGAAAGAAATACTTTTTGTGCAAGAAAGATGAGAGGAAAATTATTATACAGTATTTGTACTCTCATAAATCTTTTGCATATTTTAATATTTGTGTAAGTGAATGTAAAGTTCTTCATGGGATCAAAATACTTTTGCAAGAGGGAGACGAGAGAAAAAAATGTATTTAAATGCATGCGCTTGCAAAGCTTTTGCATGAAAAACTATTTCAGTGCTTGTGCATGTAATAGCAATTGCAATACTTTTTACAAGAAAACACAAATAGTTTTGTCAGCAAAAGCAAAGTTTCCAAGAGCAGTTTCCAATAGAGACAGATGGGAAAAAATAAAAACATGAAACATCAAAACAGATTCTTATTAAAACCATACTTAAAGCAGTCAGCATGGCTTTCTATATCTTTATTAATACTTCAAACGCTGTTACGTCATTAAAAGTTAAGGCACATTTTCAGATCCAAGTCCTGCTGGAATACATTTTAAAATAAGAGTATGTTTGCTGCTGGGATTGTATATCACAGATGTGTCATAGAAACATGCACTCCATGGTGCATCTGCTCGCACACACACACACACACACACACACACACATGCGCTTCAACCACAAACATCAGCAACTGCTTGTTAAGAGGCATTCGGTAGGGAGCATTCAGAAGTATACATTCTGGGTAACATTCATTTCGGTCATTAATGGTTTCATGTGACGCCCATCAATGTTCATTTCTGAATCTGTGTGTGTGTGTGTGTGTGTGTGTGTGTGTGTGCATAAGCTTGCATGCTACAGACATGTGCAATACTACAGTCACTTCTCATTTGTACTGACTGAGCACAGGGCCGTCAGATCTGGCCCTGTTCCTGGGTCAGTCCGAGTCGGCTGCGTCTCAGGTGCTTTGGCATGAAACTAGAACCCTGTAAATGCATTTGGAGCCAACACGGCCACCACAGACACTAATGCTGGTGGCTGGGAGAGGCGCTCTGTCAGAAGCCAAAACGGAAGACGACTTCTTTAACACACTCCAAACATGGCACTGAAAACCACTCCTTTATCAATCCATCCATCCTTATGATTGTGTCCAGTTCATTCATTGGGAAGGAACGAGGGGAAATGAAAGAGAAAGACGAGGACAGGGGAGATTTGGCTGATTGGAGTCTTTTTACTCGATGGCTCCGGGTCTCGTCGCCACGTAGACAAAGAGGACGATGAGCAGCACGAGCACGACGAGCGTCGGTAATACAATGGTCGTCACCTGCTCCCGCGCCTCCTGCATGGCCTGCTTGCGCTCCTTTTTGTCCTTCCACGACTCCTTCTTCGGCTTGCCCTTCAACTGCCGCATGGCTCAGTGCGTTTCCACACAGCGGGTCACCGGCGATCCCAGATGAAAACCCAAAATACGCTGTCCTGTGAAAATACATACAATTTTAAGATTTTTTTTTTTCTTTAATTGAAGCACATACATAAACATTTGTAAAGGTGTAGCAATGTACTTATAAAGTATTTAATGGCTAAGAAGCTACAAAAATACAAAAATTATGATTTCAGGTTTAATTCAAAATTTTATAAAATGCTTTTTGCGGTCTTTCAGTTCGACACATTTTTAAGAGTGACATAGAATAATCAGTGAGGAAAAATTAGTGCTGTCAAATGATTAATCGCGATTAATCACATCCAAAATAAAAGTTTTTGTTTACATACTATGTGTACTGTGTTTATTTATTATGTATATAAATACACACAAATACAGTATATATTTTGAAAATATTTACATGTATATATTTATATTATATATAAATATTTTAATATATAAAGAGCATATTTTTCTTAAATATATAAATGCATGTGTTTGTATTTATATAAGCATAATAAATATACACAGTACACACTAATATATTATGTAAACAAAAACTTTTATTTTGGATGCGATTAATTGTGATTAATCATTTGACAGCACTAAAAAAAATGGGAAGAAATTTGATTGGATTTTAACTCGTAAATCCAAAGATTTTCTTTTTCTTTTTTTTTGTAATAATGTTTTTTTGCACTGATGAATTCTCCACAACAGTACCTGGAATGTATATTAAAAAAGAATGACTATATACCTCTAATAAATTATTTATATATATTTATATATTATTAATAACTGATACAAATTTTTGTTGACTTTATTACATTTTGATAAGGGGGATACCAGGAGTGTAAATTAAAAAATATTAATACTCTATTAATAAATGTTAATATTAATATATTATTAATAAATAAAAAAAATTAAAAAATTCTATTACATGATCCTGAAGTGTGAACAAATTAATTTAAGTATGTTATATAAACTGTGCATGCATAATAATTGAAAAATGTTTCGCATTGAGTACAGCATGTCACACTGTAGGATGCTGTCCCGACAAAATAATATGAAATATTGCTCTATATCTGTGGCTTCACACCTTTAGTAAGTTTTTTCACCCGTAGTCATGGCAACTGAGCAAAGGCCAGCAGTGAGAAATCTGAATGTGGAAATGCAGCAGCGCACACACATACAGAATGAAGCAGAACAGCAGCCTCGGACACAATTCCCACCCAGCCAAACAGGAACTGGGTGTTGTATCCTGAATCTTAAGATTTTGTGCGCACATTAAGAGCGTCCCATAATCAACTATTCACCTGAGGGGAAAAAAAACCTGCATACAGTTCAATCATACACTTTACTACAGTCAACTGTAGTTTCTTGCAGATCAGCTCAGGTGAGTTAGGTTAATCTGGGACATGAAGCTCTGATGTGTCATTTCCAAGTAAATCTATTCACTTTACTAGAAGTCCATCAGTGACCAAAATACTGATGTCTAGACATAAATATAAATGCGAATACATATATAATACGATTTAGTAACAATTTAATAAGTGCAAATGAGATGTAAACTCTGATATGGAATGCTTAAAATAATTAAAATAAATAAATTAAAATACTAATAATTACATAAAAACAACAACAAAAAAAAAACCTTGAAAACAGAATTGTTCAAAATCTACTCACAAAATATCGGTAGATTCTTGAACTAATACATTGTTTCATTTCTGATTCCTGGACAAGGATTTTTAAATAAATTTGAATAAGACTTAAGAATCTTCAGGCCAATTTGTTTGACTAATTCAATGAAAAGAACCAATTCAAATGAGCTGATTTGCTCACAAACTAGGAAAGTATTTAATTCAGAAACTTCTATGACTAAAATGTTTTATTAATTCACAGTGCCACAAAATTGTGTCCTATTATTGACCTGGCTGATATACAGTAGTCAACATTTGAAGTGGATCAAAAAAGTTCATCAAAGTTGTCCTAAGACAAGAATGCATTTTGGTTTTTGGTTTTAGGACAACTTTGATGAAAGGTTTTGATCCACTTCAAATGTTGACTAGTGTATATTGGTGTAACGTGAAATATTACCATATAGTTTGATTTGATAAAATCTCATTTGTTGGTGGACAGCTTGTTAATAATGCGCTAGATTGCCTTAATTCACTCTATAACACAACTACACAACATCCCAAACCCACCAAGCACAATACAGCACAACATGAACATGATATGCCATACTGTAAATTCAAGCTGATTCATAACGTCACATAATGAATCAGTTGTTCAGGTGGGTGTGATATCCTGTGTTGAACTTCTCTGCACATGAAAACAAAAGTTACAGTACTCAGTATCTCTGCTCAAAACACATTCACTCAAACTGGCTTTGAGAACAGTAAAATCCAGACTAATACGGTACAGAACATACTAGAAATCCACCGCATGACAGCAGGAGCCGCACACTTTCTCTTCTGCATCAAAGTTGCGGCGCTGCCGACAACAAATCAACGACCTGTTGCACGCAAATGACTTGAAAACTATCCGGCTCCACTTCACACACATGGATCGCGCTGTTGCTTGCGCTCGTGCTATATGTGGACTGCGTCTCGTGCGCTCGCGCCGCGCGCGTGGGGACACTTCCACGCACTTTTCGCTTACCGCTGCAGTCCGCGCTCCGCTACACCCGCCGGAGGGCTTTCGTACAGTGTGTTTTTAAGCTTCCGCAGTCGCCGTCTCGGTTCCCGGAGGTTTTGAGTGAGTGAGCGGGGGCTCGAGCGAGATTACGTGGCAGCACAGGGGGAGGCCGAGGAGGAGGCGCGAGCGAGCGCACGCGCTCTCTCCCTGTCTGCGGGGGCACGAGACGAGGAAAGGAGGTGAAATAAGAAAAAAAGAAAACATCTGTAGTGGTAGTGACTCCTTACCACCGAGAGGTGGAGACACAGAGACGACAGACCAGAGTGCTCTGTTACACATAAGCTCAAATAAGTGCTGCAAACTGTTTTGTTTTTTTTAAAATAACCAACATAAAATACCCCCATTACGTGATATATGGCACTGAAATTTGTGCTTTGAGAAATAACAGCTCTGTAACAACAGCACTAGCCTCTGTAAACAACAAATAAGAACCAGAGGAGTTGCCCTTAGGATTTTAGCCAATCAGAGTACAAGCGCTGGCTTTTTACGTGTTCTGGTTGGCTGAAATATCACTGATGGGCGGGGTTTAGTAGCTGTTCAGTTCGTGGACCCAAAAAGCTCAATTTCTGAGCAATGAATTCAAGGATTCACTTCACAATATATTTTAAAACCCATAATATAATTAATAGTAATATAATTATTACTCTCCAAGAGAGTAGAGAGAGAGAGTGAGAGTGAGAATATAAAAAATAATTTATTACAATATAATAATTTTTTTTACAATATGTTTTTTTTTTTGGATTGGATCAACTTTATTAAGTCCCAAGGGAAAATTTACATGTCACAGCAGCATACAATGGTAATAAATAAATAAAAATAAAATATTAAAAAAGAATTCTATTATATTGCAATTGCTATATTATTATCTTTTCAGGTTCAAATAGCTTTATTGGCACGACAAAAAAAAAAAAAAGATACACCAATGAAAACAGTTATATAAATACAATAATTCGATATACAGACAAAATAGAGGTTGTCCCTTTCTTACAGCAAGACCTCACCTCCCTTGCAGTTATATTTGTACTTTCTGGAGTTTCATTTTGCAGGTATAAGAGTTTGACCTTGTTTATTGTAAATGAATAACTTTGTTGTGGGCTGCAGGGAAAGAACATGTTTAACATGAGTAATCTGTGTATAATTAGGGCACGTGGTCATAAAGTGCAGCTCTGTTTCCACTTCATTTTATGAGCAGACCATCTCTGTCTTTCTACACACACACACACACACAGACACGTACTTTTGCTAGTGCACTTTTTAGTTTCAAGCAATAATATACATGTTTTAAATATACTTGATATGTACTTGCATACAAACACACCTACTGTAGATAATTGAATTTTTTTCAAGCCGATTACATGCATGATCTATGAGTTTGTGATGCACTTCTCCGTGGAGGCTGTTATCAGGTGGTCAGCGCACGTACGTGTCTTGTGGGTTTGTGACTGCCGGCGATGCGTCCCAGCTCTTTCTTGATCTCCCAGCGCTGTAGAGCTGAGGCCCAGGGC
Organism: Tor tambroides; assembly: GCA_021397915.2. Taxonomy (NCBI): domain Eukaryota; kingdom Metazoa; phylum Chordata; class Actinopteri; order Cypriniformes; family Cyprinidae; genus Tor; species Tor tambroides. The sequence continues at coordinate 87,554 of JAFVLL020040939.1, forward strand.
TCCAGTTCAGGGTCAAAAAAGCAAACACGAGTCTAAAAACAGAGAACAGCCTTCAGGTCAGAAATAAAAACACAGAAAGACCAGAGATGTCATTGAGACAAACATATATCTATATCTATATTTTTCTGGATCTGTATCTTTAATATAAACTACCAATTATAAGTCTGAGTTTGGTAGAATTTTAGGGGGGGAAAAACTGATAGAAAAACAACTTTAATAGATTTTATTGGATAAAAATACAGTAAACTCAGTAATATTGTGAAAAATTACCGTTTTCTATTTAAATATAGTTAAAAATGTAATTTATTCCTGTGATGCAAAGCTGAATTTTCAGCATCATTACTCCAGTCTTCACGGTCACATGATCCTTCAGAAATCATTCTAATATGCTGATCTAATATGCATATCTCAATGTTAAAAACAGTTGTGTTGCTTCATATTTTTGTGGAAACCAAGAGAAATCTTTTGTAACAAATTTTGATTCATTTAATGCATCTTGCTGAATACAAGTATTAAGTTCCTTAAAAAATAATCTTACTGACCCCACACTTTTGAACAGCAGTGTATATTTATTTATTATTAATAAATAAATGCTTTTAAATTCCATTTTTCTTAAAAAAGCATTTGAAAATGTATTTTCTTAAGTTAAAATTCTTCTAAAAATGCTTCTGTACAATTGATCATTGAATTTTTAGAAGCCTTTTTAATGGATATCGAACGAATACAGTATAAAATAATTTTATGAATTTGCATTCTCATTTGCTACCTGAGCTGGAGTGGATCGTGTGGCGTATTTTCCTGTCTCTGTGAGTTTCTGTGGCTCAGCCTGGCCATTAAAGCTCTCAGATTTAGAGCAGAGCCCTCTGTGGTCCTCACCCATGTTCTCTGTGATCTGAGGAACAGAGAAGCAGTATGGAAACGAAGGAATCAAATCAAAGGTGGAAATGAGAGGCAAAAGAAATTTCCATCCTCTGGAGAGCTTGCATGATTTCAACACTGGCTGTGATCAGAGAAGGAGGCGGCAACCTAAAATCTGACACGGCTTCCAGCATCAATTTCACAATGTTAGAACACGATCATATTTGAAACACAACAGCATTCAGATTCGGTTTAAAGGGATAGTTTACTCAACAATAACAATTCTCTCATTATTTGCCTCTATTATTATTCCTCATGTATAAACGGGATGTTGATGGGGTTTGTTTACCTGCTGTGACTCCAGACAAACTTCCCTGAGTCTCACTTCTGCCTCATCCCTCTCGTCCTGGAGCCGTTTCAAACTCTCTTCCAGGTGCTGCACACACATAACAGCAGCATTCAGCACAAAACCCATGATTATTCATTTACATAATGGCAATTCTCCAGCACTTTGTTGGTCTTGCAGTATTGATGCCCTGAAGGGCGTAACAGACAGGAAGATGAAGGGAACTGTAGCTTGCTGATACCGCAAGCTACAAAGGAAGGAAAAAAGAGATATAGAAAGAGAATCACAAAGCAAACAAACTGAGAAAGAGATGAAAGAAGGAAAAAATGGACATGGGCAGAAAAGGAGGATGGGTACTTATGGCTCCTGATTCTACGAGTCCATTAATTGCACATGGACCATAAGGGCTGAGGGCAATATTTGGGAAAGTGCCACAGATTAAAGGTGAACAAGAGAGCGCTGACCCGACATTTCTCCTGTAGAGAGCGATTGAGATCTCTTTCGGCCTGTAGCTCCTCCTGCTGAGTGGAGGACAGACACTGCAGCTCAGACTGGAGAGAAACCATCTCAGAACGCAGCTGCAGCAAAGACTGAGACTGAAACACACACACACAACACACTCTGAGATATCATCTTTAGCAGGGATTAGTCAGAACATTCACTGTAGTCCAGCAAGTTGGTTATAGTCAGATTATCCCATTTTTATTTTGGATTTTAGCTCTAATATTTTTATCAGCAGTGCTTCAAAGGGTGAATTTAGAAATGCAACATTGTAAGCTGCTCAAGCTATTAAAGCAGTGCTTGTGTAGCAACTCTCTGCCTATTATGGCTATTATGGTTAAACTTCAAATCAAGTTCAATGAACAATGTTCCTGTTATTATGCATAATACTTAAATGTATTTTATTTTGCAAGGAATATGTATATGTAATAATAACTATTTATAATATAAAGACTATAAAAATGTATTAGATTGAAGAGCACTCTAAATATATCCAAGCAAATTTCAATTACAATTAATTAAATTCAACAATGAATTTTATTGTGCTCAACATAATACACTATTAAATACATTATTAAAAAAGTATTACCTCAAATACAGCATTTCAACACTTTTTCTATAAATAATGAAATTAAATATTAATATTAATGAAATATCAAGGTGACTAAAAGTATAAATAACAAAGTTATTTTTTCCATTACTTTAATGAGCAAATAACATGTATTGCAACTCAGAGGCGAACATTTAGAAATGATATTGCAAGCTTTTCTATTTATGGATTAGCATGGATAATCCACAAGGGGGCAGAAGACATGCAGTAGATCCTAAAAAAAAAAAACGTTTTTTGGGACAGTATTAATTATGTAAATGATGTAGAGGCCTTAGAAAGTCATGTATCAAATATGATACATAAATCTTAATTGGGTTAATAATAATAGTAGTCATTCAAAAAAAAAAAATCAGCTATTGGATTTTGAAAATATTTGGTTTAGCATAACCTTCAGAGAGGCCATTTTCACGTTTGTATATAAACAGGTTTGAACGTATACCTGTTCATAACTCCTCCTCTTATATTCATCCTTTGCTTCTTCAAGACTTTTAATTTCTGCTTCCAAATCCTGTCGGGAAGACGATGCAAAAACTCAGTTTGTGTATTCTGGGATGTTATTACTACAGTGAGAAAGCCTGTATCCAACACAGATGGTGGGTAAACTGACACACCTTGATTCTTAGAGAGTGATTCAGTGCTGTTCTGTTGCCCAGATACTGATTCAATTGAGACTTCTGATGGGATATAAGCTTCTCCAGCTCAGACACCTTCTCTCGAAGCTCCTGATTGGCTCGTGAGAGGTCACCTGACTTTGCTGATGCATCATTTAGTGCCTTCTTCAGCTATATAGAAAACAAGAGTAGTTGAATCAAAGTAGAACTGAATCAAATTCAAATGTATTTATAAAGCATTTAAAAAGTAGAGTAGATATACCGGTAAATGCTGTACATTAAAATCTACCTAGCAAGATGCAACTAATTAATTTACAAAATTATCAAAATACATAATTTATTAAACATTACCCTCTGTGCTGATTTTCTCCCAGAGTCTTTTTCCCTTTTGAGCAATTTCTTGTGTGAATCTACATGTTCTGTCAATTGCCGAATCTCTGCCCTCGCCTCTTTAAGCTCCGCCTCCCTGCTGATGCAGTCATGAATAATGTAAACTCAAGAAAACATGGAGGACATAAACCATAAACACATTCCCTCACCTCTCGCTAATGGTGTTTAGTTTGTCCCGTGCATTGTGGTTTTCCTGTAAGGCCTGCTCTAAACTCTGGGCAAGCTTCCTGTTGTCCAGTTGAGCTTCATCAAGTGCTTTTTGCAAAGATTCAACCTTCAGAAATGTGAGCATGTAAACAGTTAAACTCCTTGATCTCCTCTCTTATTTATTTGGTCATCAGTGTGTTTGTGTGTGTTATACCTTCTCATTGTTGCTTGCGTTGAGCTTCTCTACTTCAGCTTCAAGCCTCTGAATCTCTTTCATAGCCTGCAGTCTGACAAACACACAACATAATGCTGATTACCACAGACAATCATTGACTTAGTAAAAACAAACAAAGACCATGTTTACAGTAATGCACTTATAATGGAGGTCTATGGAGCAAGACATTATGCAGAATTGAGCAAATATTTAAGCACTCTCATAAGTGTTATTTGAGCTGTGAAGTGTCTAAACGGCTTAAATAATGGATTTATTTCCTACAAACAGCTTTTAGCTTCACAAGATGTTAACTGATGGACTGGAGTGGTGTGGATTATTGTGATGTTTATATCAGCTGTTTGGACGCTCATTCTGACGGCACCCATTCACTGCAGAGAATCTACTGCTGTGCAAGTGATGTAATGCTACATTTCTCCAAATCTGTTCTGATGAAACTGCATCTTGGATGAACTCAGGGTGAGTAAATTGTCAGCAAATTTACCTTTTTGGCTGAACTATTCCTTTACCCATGGCTGACTGTGAATACAGCACTTCTGCATTGGGATCGGGAACTAAAAACGTTTGTGTAATGCTACATCCATGCCACAAGTCAAAGACAGCTGCCATATCAGCCAGGGCAAACATAAAAAATGAGCACCCCTTTAAGTTGCAATGACCCTGTTTTTTAACCAGATGTGTGTCCTCTTAGTCTCTCACACATACCTCTCTCTCCTGAGTGTGTGTAGTTCCTGCGCTCTTTCTCTCAGCTCTGCATGCAGTGTTTGTGTGTTCTGCTGCAGACGAGCATGAGACGACAGGACATTCTCCAGTGTCTGCGCTACTTCATTCTGTTATGCACAAAAACATAAAAACTTTTGAACTTTTGTTAATTCAGCTCATAGGTTTCAATTGTCTTTCTTTGAATCCCTCACTGTGTCTCTGTGGCGTTGCTGTAGTACGAAAAGTTGCTCTTTTAATGTCTGATTTTCTCTCTGCGCCTGAGAACGAGACAGAAAGAGTGTTAAATATTCAGTAGTTGACTTGTTGAAGGGGTCATATCCTGCATTATTTATTATTTCATATTTATTCTTAAAGTTTCTTTCCAAAAAACAACCATTATTTTGTTTTGTCATCAATTTGCACCCTACGCCCAACAATGCTTTGCTGCTCTCACAGTTTTTAAATCCTCCATTATGTAATAACTCTTTAAAAAGCATAAAACAAGAGTTAGAGTTTTCATTTTAAAATCAGCCATATAAATAAAATAATTATTGGCTTGTCAGGTATCAGCCAGAATTGTAATACTGACTCAGCACTACAGAAATTATGTGATATACAAATGAAGCATTTTTGTTGCTTAGTATATTAATAATTTAGTTTATGTATAATAGACTGTCTTTTTGGACTGGGGAGGAAATATAGCAAACTATTTGATCTCAAAAGATGTCTGTAAATCTGATTCCTCAGGATATGAGCCCTTTAATCTATAAACAGACTGAGAATTTTTACCAGGTCAGTTTCATTCACCTGAGCAGCAGAGCTTGTGAAACAGTTTGTGTGTGTGTGTGTGTGTGTGTGTGTGTGTGTGTGTGTGTTTATGTGTGTATGTTTACCTGTGTGTAAGTGTTCTGCAGTGTAGTGTTGCTCTGACAGTGTTGAGTACATTCTGCTTTCAATGTCTTCAGGTCAGCGGCCATCTGCTGCACTTGTGCCTGTGTAAACACACACACACACACACACACGCACACGCACACACACGTGTTTACTTAGCTATCCAAATGGGGACATTCCATAGGCGTAATGGTTTTTATACTGTACAAACCGTATTTTCTATTGCCTTACACCAACCCTACACCTAAACCTAAACCTTACAGGAAACTTTCTGCATTTTTACAATTTCAAAAAAACTTTGTTTAGTTTATTTTTAAACCCGTTTTACAAATGAGGACGTCCCCAAAGGGAGGTTTTTGGAGATTTTGTCAGGTTTACCTCACTTTTGGGTACAAATTTGTCCCCAAAATATGGTTAAGTAGGTACACACACACACACACACACACACACAGCCTGGTATGTGTTTCTGACATATAATGTGTGTGTTCATCATATGACCGTTCAAGCATCATTTAATGTCACACTGTGCAAAATGCGTGCAATAAATCCATACACATACAAAATGTGTGTCTGTGTGAAACAGACCTGCAGCTTGCCCTTCTCGTAGGCCAGTTTGTTCTTGCTGTCTGTCAAGTCCCAGAGCATCTGTTCTACCTGACGATGAGTTACCTGAGAGAGAGAGAGAGAGAGAGAGAGAGAGAGAGAGAGAGAGAGAGAGAGAGAGAGAGAGAGAGACTTACAAGCGCACTTTCCTTTGACGTGCATCTGACTCTGTGATCTTTTGATCTCAAACCTGCTGATGCTCCAAGGCTGCCAGGCTCTCCATCAGCTCCTTGTTTTCCTCCTTCTGTTTCTGCAGTGCTGAGTTCACCATGGTCAACTCCACCTGTCAATCACAGGGATGAAGAGGATGTTTATGGTAATTGCTGTAGTGGAGTCAGTATAGCAGGTGAAATGAGCTCCATTTTATATCCAGCATATGCAGGAGAAGAAACGAAGTTCAGTGTAAAAACTCAACCAGAAACTGAATTGATCTCCTGAATGCACTAGACTAGAGAAAGACTGGAAGTGACCTCGCATTTGGTCAGCAGTACCTTGATCTCTGATAGCTGTGTTTCCAGAATGTTCTTCTCCTTCTCCAGCAAAATGACTGCAGAGTTCATCTGAGATTTGGACATAAAGAGTTCTTTAAAGCAATAGGCCACAAGTGGCCGTGTGGCACAGTGGTTTTACAAATATTAAAGGGATTGTTCACCCAAAAACAAACATTTTTGTCACCATTTACTCACCCTCATGTCGTTCCAAACCTGTATGAGTTTCTTTCTTATGTTGCACATAAAAAAATATATTTTGAAGAATGCTAATCAAACAGTTGATGGTCCCCATTAACTTCCATAGTATTGCCTTCCCTACTATGGAGGTCAATGGGGAGCAAGTTTGGTTCTTCAAAATATCTTCTTTTGTGTTCAATATAAGAATCAAGTTTATACAGGTTTGGAATGACATGAGGGTGAATAAATGATGACACAATTTTCATTTTTGGGTGAACTATTCCTTTAAGAGCTGTTGATAGCATGATGTGAAAAGAATTTCAGAGGTAGGGCACAACCATTTGTTGCTGTATTGCTTGGCTAAAATGGCAGCTTTTAAGTAAATAAAAGTATTATTAAAAATAACAATAATAATTCTATATATAATTATCATAATGCATAATAAATAAAATATTGTATTATTACTATTATTATTATTTAAATAATTTAAATACTATAATTTTTTTATCAAATTAATCATGCTAATAATTATAATACATTGTATATGTATATTATACATAATTATGCATAATTTAATAAAATATTATTATTATTATTATTATTATTACCATTTTTTATTGTCACTGTAATTATTAAAATAATTAAATTATTATTCCAATTAAATTAAAAATTAAATTTAAATTATTGTTAATATTATTAATAATAATTATTAATGTTAATCATTTATTCTTATCAAATTAATCATGTTAGTAATAACAATACACTATATAGTGTGTATTATGTATATATTATGTAATTATATATAATTGGTCATATATAATTGATACATATCAGTAATTTATAATACAATAAAATATAATATAATATAATATGTTACTTATATATTGCTGCTACTACTACTACTACTACTAATAACATAAATAAACAAACAAAAAAATTTCAAATGTGGTTCATCCAGTCAGAATTTAGTGCCAAACTACCCGTTTCATTCATATACATTTAACAACATCGCAGTGCTTTCTTTTAACTTATAAAAGAACTTTCAACTGACCTCACTCTTTATCTGATCTCTCTCTTCTCTCAGGGTCTCTCCATCTTTCACGGCACAGCTGAGCTCCCCCTGAAGCCTCTCGATGGTGCGCTCCAGCATCTGCTGATGATTGACAGCTGTCTCCTGGGCAACAATGGAACTCTGCTGCAGTTTGGCATGATCTGCCTTCAGTGCCTCCCTTTGAGAGAAAATAAAAGAACTGATGATTACAAACTTTAAAATCCTGATCTCATTTACAGTACATTATGTCCGAACTGTGATTTACAGTCATATTTTCTTTTATGTTGTTTACTTTTGGTTTTCAAGCATCATGCAACATGTTGCCATCAGCCTAAATCAGTCTACAAGTGAGATGAATTTGAGTCCAAATACGGTAGCGTTTGCTTGGATACAACAAAAGACATAGGAAGCGTTTGTCTTTTTCCTGCTGTGGGTCACGATCCACCAGCTGTGAATGATTTCTAGTAGTGAATTTGTGTGTGTATCTCACAGTTCTTTCTGCAGGGTGAGTTTCTCTGATATCGTGCCCTGTAGTTCAGCCTGGATGTTCCTCCTGGCTGTGTCTAAAAGCAGATCCTGCTCCTGAAGGTGTTTAGACACACGATCTCGCTCCGCCTGAACAAACAACACATTCCCAGCAGTGTGTGTGAGAAAAACTGTCTCTATCAGCAGAACTTCTGCTCAGTTTTGCTATAACTGGCATATTTAGTCTTATTTTCCCTCTTTATCCTTCTGAATCACTTGTTGAATTAGTGCTAATTTGCAAAATACTGTTTAACTTTTACTATTGTTTTTATTTTGTTTCTTATGACACCTTGCCAATTCCAATGTACAATTGTTTTTCATGCCATCAAATGACATTAAAACTGAAACTGAATTGATATACCTTAATTTTGCAGTGATGTTCTGTCTGTTGTCGAGTGTTTTCCAGTGATAATGAATGAAGTGCGGTGCTCAGCTCTGAACACTGAACCTCTAACTTTTCATTCAACACCTGAGAGAAAGAAAGAGGTTAACTTCTTATAATAACCTTCATTCATAACATGCACAAAGATTTTTACATCAGAAAAGGAAAGTTTATCATGTTTTTGGCTTAACAAAGCTGGATGGATGGACAGATACATATGAGCCAAATGAATAACGGCCTGAATTTCAGACTGTTTTTCACACATATTATTTGAATGACATGCACTATTATGGTACTTTTATATGCTTTTGGAACTTGACAGTAACATTTACCATCCTTTCATCCCTCCCAGATGATAAAGTCATAGTGGTTTGCATATGAAAGGATTTTTACTTTTATTTTTGGTGAGTTATTCTTTTAATATTGAAGTATCAGTTTTTATTTATTCATTTATTTGGGAATATTGTAAAAGCCCATTTTTTAAAAATTCAAAAGCTTTATGTAAATAGTTGCATCACAGAAGTAAACAAAAAATAAACAGACCAATGTAAGCCTTTTGACAAAAAAAGTTGATTCAGTTTTATTTTCCAAAGAAAAGTGTAACTTCATTATTCAAACAAAACAGTGAAGACAGAAAGAACATGTGCAGTTTTCACTGTCAACAGAATTGTGCTGTTTTTTTGTCAGAAAAACAGAAAAGCTCAGGGAAACTGGCAGAAAATTAATGATTGTCCATAGAATTTTTAAACATAACTGCTAATATTGTAGCACAAATCGTTTTCTTTTTATTATAATATACAATAAATAATTAAAATGTTTTATGTATATTTTTGCAACACAGAAAGCAAGCAAAAACTAAAAACTATCCTGAAAAGTTTATCTTCCAGTGAAGTATTTTCCATGTTTTATCATTAAAAACAGTACAAACAGAAAGAACATATGCTGTTTTAATTGTTTTTCTTTTGTATTTGTCAACAAAAATATTTCATTATTTGTCAGAAAAAAAAATCTCAGAGAAACTGCAGAAAATTAATGTTTTTTTTCCCTTCACATAAATTCTTCAATAGGTACAATTTAATTCCTTATATTGCATGAAGCTCACTCTTTTCTCCTTGTCCCCTTTAGTACAATAATATATAATATAATATTTACAGGATAATTAGATTATAGGGGGGTAAGCACTACTTTCAAACAAAGATGTGACCAAACAAAATTGGGAACCATTGCTCTAATCTAAATTTGAACAATGGCAGTATGTTGGGTTTGTTGAGCTAACATAATTATATAATGCTAAACAGATCATGAGAGTGTGTGTGTGTGTGTGTGTGTGTGTGTGTGTGTGTGTGTGTGTGTGTGTGTGTTTGGTCCTGGTAAACCCTATGTTACCGGGACAAAATGTCCCCACAAAGACGGCAATATCTGAAATCCTCATCCTTGTGGGGACAATTTTTTGGCCCCAATGTGGAAACAAGCTTATAAATCATAGAAAATGAAGTTTTGTGAAAATCTAAAAATGCTGAAAGTTTTCTGTAAGAGGTAGGTTTAGGTGTATGGTCGGTGTAGGGCGATAGAAAATACAGTTTGTACAGTATAAGAACCACTACGCTTATGGAATGTCCCCTTAAATCATGGATGTGTCTTTTTGTACCTGGACTTGATCTGCAGCTGCTCTGAGGTCTCGTCCATCTCTGATGAGTCTGCTGTTCTCCTGCTGCTGGTTCTGCAGAGCCGTCTTCACACTCTAAACACACACCGTGAGACATCATGAGACGTGTCATTACCGCTGTCAGTGTCCCTCTCACATGTTCTCGTACCTTGATCTCTTTGGTCAGCTGTGATATCAGAATCTCTTTCACTCCTGAGAGGAAACAAAACACTTTAGTTTCACAACCAACAGACATACTGTAGCATAGACAAAGTTTAAAATGTCCCATAATTCAGTGTTTCTGACCGGATTGGTCTCGAAGCTCCTGACACTCTCTTTCCAGGCCCAGAATTTGCTCCTCCCTCTTCTTTAGCTCCGCCCTGTTTGCCTGTCTGTCAGTACGTAAGGAGTGACAGTCTGCTTGAAGAACCTCCACCTGACAAGACACCAGCGAACAGTGGGCAGAAAGCTTAAATTAGGCATTTTATGAACATCTTGATTTATTTTGGCCTGTTTTATCGTCCATCAGGTGAAAATCATAAAGCCTCTTCTCAACAAGACACATGATTTAAGATCATTTAAGTACATTTATCAATCAGATAAGAAGTTAGATCACGATAAATGAGAACATAATGTGAACCTTTACTAGTCTTTTCTTCAGTTTACCTGTCTTCTCTCCCGCTCCACCACTCTCTCCATCTCCTCCACTCTCAGAAGCAGTGCATTGTGGGATTGCTCAGCCTCCAAGAGTGCTGTGGTCTCCTGCGCCATCTGCTCCTTCATCTGCGAACAGTTTCAGAGGTCAAGAACTATCAACTGAGATAGAAATAACTATTTTACTTATGACATTATAAAGATTAATTGGTTTAACTGGGAAAATATGAATATACACTCTTTGAAAATTGTTATCGTTACCTACAAATAAAATTATATATATAAACATTTATGTTAATTGAAATAAAGAAATCTAAAGGTGAAATTAGACTGATTAGGTGAAAAAGAAACTTTTTTAATATTACCTTGTAGTTCTAAAATTACTAACCGAAATGAAACTAAAATAAAAACTAATATTAAAATATTTAGGAAAAATAAAAACAAACAAAAATGACAAATTCAAATAACAGAATTACTAAAAATTAATGTAAAATTAAATGCACATAACAGAATTATTAAAAAATAATGCAAAATTAAAATAAAAAATGAAAATATAAATGACTTCAAAAACAATAATTAATTTAGTTAATTATTAGTAAAAAACTAGAATATGATACTAAAAACATTGCTTAAAAATTGATGTTTTACATATATTTTTTAAATATATAAATAAATACTAGTTACCATTGCACCTTACAAAATTGAAAGGTTACTTTTTAAAATTATCTTTAGACATTTTTGCAGTTTATTTAATAATTCTTATAAGTGTCCAATAAATATCAAACGCACAAACATTTCATGCAGTCTTTTAATTAATATGAGCCCATGAGCTGTTTTACTTTAGCAGAGGTGGTGTTCTCCAGCGCCTCCCTGAGTCTGAGCAGCTCCCGCTGCGCCTCCTGTCTCTGCTCACAGGCCTGCTGCAGCTCATCCTGTAACTGCAGCACCTCCCGCCGTGCAGAGCGCTGCTCCTCCTCATGCTGCTCCTGCAGTGCGGTTAATCGCTCCTGCAGACGCGCTACACACAGAGGGAAATTACAAACACGACTGGAAACTGCTCCCACAGATGCACGCTGACAAATATAGTGTAAAACTCACTTACATACACAAGTTTGCTTAGTTATCTAAATGGGGACATTGCATATACTTTTCTTTTTTATATATACACACATATATATATATATATATATATATATATATATATATATACATACATACATACATACAGTTAGTTATAAACTATACTATAACCATACTAAACAAAAAATACTTTACTAAAAAATGACTTTATTCAGTTTATTTTATACTGTTTTTACAGTATAAAAGTAGGTTTTTGGAAGATTTTGCTAGGTTTTGCTCACATCTCGGTACAATTGTTACTACAGGTATTTATTGCGATATAAAATAAATATAACTTTCAGAAATGTTTAATAAACCTTTAAAATAAAGTTTAATAAACCTTCAAAACTAAATAAGTAACAGTAAAAAGTTTTGAAAAGATTAAAAAAACAGCCTATATATATATATATATATATATATATATATATATATACACACACACATTTTTTTTTTTTTTATATATTTTATTGTGCATGCTCATTTACCCTGTTTTTACATTTGGATTCCTCTATTGTCATCTAATGCTCTTCCAAAGTCAATTTTAAAAACACCAATAATTTAATAACACTATTAAATGTAATGTATTGCAAATCTCAAATATCCATTTTTTATACTGCTGTGATGCATAATTCAGATTTAGATTCACATGCACCACTGAAAACTGACCCGTGTGGGATGGATTGAGCTGCCTGTCTGTCTCCAGACGGAAGGTGGAGAGTTTCAGAGCATGCAAAACACTTTCTAATCTGCACACACGTGCGACCAGCGTTTCACACTGTCTCCACAGCAAACCCTCTCCTGCGGCACTCAGGGCCCGGTGGATGTTCACAGGACTGATGGGACGCTGAGAGGAGCTCCCGTCTGAAGAGTTCACGAGCAGCTGATCCGCAGACGCTCCCAAAGAGCCCAGACTCCTCACTAACTCCTCCGTCTGCTGCTCTGCTGTCTGAAGACGCCGCTGTAAGACGGAGAGAGACTCCGGAGCCGTGGCCCCTACACTCAGGGGACAGATCACTGACCTAGACATTACTGAGACAGACAGACAGACAGATAGATAGATAGATAGATAGATAGATAGATAGATAGATATACAGAGAGAGAGAGAGAGAGAGCGAGAGAGAGAGAGAGAGAGACTGTTTACTAAGTATTGTTTAATCTTACTTATATTTAAATCGTAATATAATGACATTTAACTGTTTTTGGTCAGATAAAAGCTCTTTAAAAAAATCTAATGGTATTAACATGGAAATTTAAATCAGTGCAACGGACAAAAACTCACCGGTACTTGACGTCGGCGAATCTCATTAACAAAACATTTGCATTTCCGTCACACGATGAGACGTTAAATAAACTGTTTGTTTGTATTAACTGAATGCAGAGTAGATTTAATTTGTGTTTTATCTCTTGTTGTTGCTTACACTGTGAGCTCACCACTTCCGGCTTAGATGGTTACCGTGGAGACCATTCCCTCTAGTGCTCTGTTCTAAACTCCCGCCATAGCGAAAGAAAACGAAACTAGAGTGGGAAAAAAATGCTTTGAATTTATCCATTAAGGAAGCGGGGCGTAGTGGCCAGGAAGTTCTATCTGATTGGTCAGGTATGCGACAATACAAATTAAAAGTTCATTTTAACGCTTCACTGGGTGCTTTTTATTTTATTATAGTAGCTTTCAACGTTTCTCAGAATCATTATTCTGGTGTAATTTGTTCATACTACTGCTATTTTTATTTATTTTTTTATTAATGCCAATGTACCAAAGATAAAAGTACATAAAATATCAACATTACGTACAAAGTGCTGACATTACATGCAAAGCACCATTTATACATGTATATAACAATAAATAAATAATACAAAACAAAAGCTTTAACAAAAAAAACAAAAAAAAAAAAAACAGTCGTTTGTGATGAAAGGGCACGGGATTTTAGTCTATAATTTTACAGCGATTAATGCGCCAGATATTGATGTACATGAAAAATCATTTATCAGATTGAAAGTTTGAAGTTTTTAGCACACAAGTTTCTTCTAAGGAACGTAAAACGTCTTAATATTTGAGCGCAGCTAAATGGATTGAGATTGTTGAGCCGTCAAGCGCCCCCGCGAGGAAGTGAATATTATAAGCACCTATTAATGCTAGTAAATGGTGCCGCCTAATAATTTTCTGTTTCTATGTACAACACAAAGTATTGTTTTGACAAGAGACGCCCAGACGCTTTTGAGAAGTGAAAATTGTCAGTTTTATTAGCATTTTAAGCCTTCTTAGAATGTTAGAAAACAAAACATTTGCCATTATATTGAGGACAGTAAGGTATTTATTGCAATATAAAATTGTACCAATATATATATTTCAGTTTAGTTTTACATTTTAGAAATAAAAAGGATGAATCTCTGTAATGTCGGCCATATTTCACCCCAAAATAAAACGAAAATATAGTTTGACTTTTTCGCATATAAAAACGAAGCCTATTCTTAAGACCATGATTTATTTAGATTGTGGCATTTTTACATACAGTTTTAACACTGATACCATTTAAAAATGTGTCCATGATCATTTACTAAACATAAATAAAATAAAATAAGACTTCTTTATAACATTGAGAATGAATTGTATATACCTTTAATGTTGGGGTGGAATATGTCTTTTTTTCATGAGATTCATGTAAAATGACCATCAGTCTTGGCAGCAGATACTTAGATACACTTTGAGAAACGCTGTATGAAGCAAACAACCACACCAAAGCCTCATCAAACCGTTCTATCATGATCTAGAGGTAAGAAAAAATATTTCATCGCTTTTGAATCACCACAGAAAAATGATTAACTCAATTAAAAAATAGATCCCAAGCAAGTTCTGCATCTTGTTTGGATGAATTAAAACTTTCTCCTGAACAACAGCTGATAACAGAGAAAAAATAAAAGATGATGCTCATATAATTGACTTTGATTCAAGTTTTCAATTAATTTGCAGTGTGTTTTAACAGGATTTCCCAGCAGCAGCAACTGAGTTGAATGAAGCACCAGCAGCCCTTTGTTTTGAAGATTATTCCTCGTGCGAGTTATGAGATCTTCTCGTAGAACAGGAGGTAGGCTTGGGAACTCTGCACTTTGGCCTCTGTAACCGGATGGACGCTGCTGTCGCTGATGTGGAACCATGATCCTTTACTGACCTCAGCGTGACCTGCTACGAGATGATGGTTGGAAATAGATAATAATCAAAATGTCACTTTATTTCCAACTAAACGCAATTTGAGTTAAGCACACACAAACTGATTTTCCAGCCTCCAATATTAATGCACGTTCACATAAATCCATAAAGGTCATCGAAACCTCTGATTCAACAGATACTCACAACCAGCATCGAGTCCATTTTCTACATAATTGCGCGTAGAGGGTCGTGATTTGACGTAGGCTGTATAATGTCCAGACCGCATGGTGCCGCTGTGTTCCACTATACCATAAAGACTATACAGCACTCGCATCTCGCCCTCCTTCACTCCCTAAAAACACAAAAACACATCTGGGTTACAGGGTTTGAGGCACTGCTGATCTGTGAGTTTGAACCAGTTTTGAGTGAGTTTACTGAACCCAGAACCCAAGAAGTGATGTAAGCATGGATAAATGTGACCCTGGACCACAAAACCAGTCATAAGGGTCAATTTTCTGAAATTGAGATTTATACATCATCTGAAAGCTGAATAAATAAGCTTTCCATTGACGTATGGTTTGTAAGGATCGGACAATATTTGGCCGAGATACAACTATTTGAAAATCTGGAATCTGAGGGTGCAAAAAAAAAAAAAAAATTGAAATATTGAGAAAAATCGCCTTTAAAGTTGTCCAAATGAAGTTCTTAGCAATGCATATTACTAATCAAAAATGAAGTTTTGATATATTTGCAGTAGGAAATTTACAAAATATCTTCATGGAACATGATCTATACTTAATGTCCTAATGATTTTTGGCATAAAAGAAAAATCAATAATTTTGACCCATACAATATATTGTTGGCTATTGCTACAAATATACCCCAGCGACTTAAGACTGGTTTTGTGGTCCAGGGTCACAAATGTTGTGAAAACCAACAATCATTTGCTCACCTTGCAGTTTAAAGAGCAGAATGGAGCGAGATCCAGGATCTGAGGGAACTGTACGTGTCTGTTCACCTTACAAACACTGTATCCAACCTACAGGCAAAGAAATGACAAAATAAAGGGTCTCAGAGCAAATTTTTTTTCAAGTTTATGGTGTTAAGAGATCTGAGAGGAGGAACAAGGTGTTTTACCTGCTGGAATCTCTTCAGGTGGAGTGTGAGCACTGCTGGAGGATCAGAGATCAACATCTGCTTCAGAGCATCTCTGTAAACAGCTTTCTTACCTGACAATAACAACCAAAATACATTTAGAAGCTCTGTTTTCACAAGTGAGGTTTATAATGAGGTTTCTGAAGTATTGTGTTCAATTACTAAAAAACAGCTCATTTCAGGAAATCCAAAAAACTGCACAGCAGCAAATACGGGTAAATGGTGTACAATGATTTGTGGTCAATTTAAAATATGAAAGTGGTTAGGCATGAATAAAGCCCCATGCAACTCTAATGTGCTCCAGACAAATATCTGAAGGATATTTTAATATATCATTACATTATCATAAATTATATATAATAAATATAAATATTTAATATACTTTAATGTATTTAATGATTGCAAATAAGATTAAAAAAATATAGCTGAAACATTTATACTGAAAATATTTAAATTTGCATAAAAATTGACATGAAAATCTCAAGGGTTTGAACATTTGAAGTGGAAGAATAAATGTGTGTATTGTAACTTGTAGTGTTAGTTGGTTTTTCTAGAGATTAAACCAAAAACCCATTAAAAGTTAATATTTCCATTGGTAATAGAGTCTTTGTTCTTTTTGTCTGGATGTCTCAGCAGTGGATATATGTAGAAATCATAATATGACAAAATAATCACAATATATATTTTTTGGGCAAGTCATGCAGACCCACTGTAGGATAAAAGGAGAAAAAAAACAGTAAAAAAAAAAAAAAAAAAAAGTAATATCTTATGTTCACTTGCATGTCATGCAAGCATTAACCAATATCATTAACAATACCAGTATTACTGAATTGGAGAAATACTAAGTAACTCAAAATCCCAGGGGGTTTTCAAGTAAATATTTTATGTCTAAGTGGTTCAGCTGACAAAATGTTTGTGAACCCTAGATTGGGCTGTCAAATGGGTTTAAAAAGGACACAAGAGGGAGCTAAAACAGCTGTTAATATTGTAAAAGTTGAGCACAGTACCCTCTGAGGCTTTATGTCCAGACTGGTGTTTTGTGCAGGTGACACACATCAGTCTGTTGTTCTCTGTGAGATGTTCCACCTCAGTGAACTGATACAGACAGGACTCCACCGAACACTCCTGCTTCTCTGGCGCCGTCCTGCTGGCCAGTGATTTAAAGGCCAGCTCAGGGTCCTGATTCACTACGGTGTATTCTTTCACATCGTCTGAGGCCTCATCTCCATTCTCCATCTCACTTTCTGTTTTTAGTGACAGACTAGTCAGTTCTTCTGTTAACTGATCCTCTTCAGCACAAAGCTGTTCAGCACCATCATCTTCCTCAATTGCATCTTCTACTACATCTACTTTGTCTCCCTCTACAGACACATCTTCAGAGGCCTGGTCTTCAGATAAGGCGTTAAAGCGGTTGTTGACAGAAGTAGCATGTTCTTGCTCGGATTCCTCCTCATCTTCATCCTCATTTTGTGAGAGAGCAGGAGGTTTCTCAGGGCTCAAATTCTCCTGGCTGTTTTCGCCTGCTTCTGCATCAGCGCTGCCATTTACTGCATCTGGAGGATCAGTGCTGCTAGCCGTGCTCTGATTGGTCAGAGCGTCCAAAGTGACTTTACTGCCCAGTTTCTGATGACGTCTCTGAGTCTATGGACACAAAAGTAAAAAAAAAAAAACATCTGTATCGCACATGGTCTGGATTCTACTTTATAGTATATACTTTACATATTTACCCAAATTTCACCAAAAAAAAAAAAAAGGCAAATTTTTTGCAACTTAATTCTGGCTCATATAAAGGCAATATATACATAATAGGTTTTAATTAAATTTAATGGGCATTTATTTTACATAATATTTACTCAAAATTCACAAAAGAAATTAAGAACAGTTGGTACTAAAACATCCAGTAACTAATAAATGGCAACATTTTTTGCAATTTAATTCTGGCTCAAATAAATGTTTATATATATATATATATATATATATATATATATATATATATATATATATGAGTATCACTAATTATAACACAATTACAAAGACATTATTATTCCCACTTTATTGACCATCTGAACTAGTGTTTGTGTGTGTGTGTGTGTGTGTGTGTGTCTTCACCTTGGCTTGTTTCTTGGCCTGTTTCTTTGCTTTTTTCTGCTGGTACTTGCTTCCTGTTCCTGTAGGCATGTCTTCATTCCCATTGGTCAGAGATGTTGTGTTTTCTTTGTCTCCGTCGTCACTGACGCTGCTGCGATACTGGGTGACTTTCTTCTGATTCTTCTTCCTGTAGGCCTGGAGGAAACACTCAAATCAGATCACTTCACCAGAATATTCACGAGGGATAAAGCTGCTATATGAAGTTCACCTCATCAGCTACAGGAAGAGAAAGATCCAGAAACATCTCTGTGACCAGAGACACAGTTCTGCACTCTTTACACATCACTGTGCTGCTCATCTCTCCACCAAACACTCGGTCCACAAAGTTCTTGGGTGCACCATTTTTCTCATACTCTGGCGAAAACAATGCAAGAGATAGCCAAAGATAGAGATATAATTTTACTCATGTTTTGTGTTTAATCATGCTCTAAGTATTGCATTAAAATATATCATTTGCCATTCTAGTAATCTGACAATGACTTGTACCTTTAATAACCTTCTTCATCTGCTCAGCCTCTAAGCTTTTGCCGGAGTTTTTCAAAGCCTCCAGAATTCCAGAATTTACTCTCTTGAAAAAATACAGGAAATAAACAAACAGAAGAAGGACTCTGTTAAACATTCTTTATAGTCAACTGAAATGAGAGGAAAACAAGCAGACATGAGTTCACTGCTAAGATGATGCACATTTCATCTGGTCTCTATTCATGTCCTGTTAGAGGTTCATACCTTCACTTCTTCTGCCCTCATGCCGTCCAGAAGGTACCGCAGGAGCTCCTGACTGTCCTGCTGCTGAAAGCCTTTAAACCGTGGAGCTCTGTGAACAACAGATAACAAGAGAGGCTGCATTTATTTAATATACACAACACAGAAAAAAACATGAATATTGTGAAATATTACTGCAATTTAATAGAACTGTTTTCCATTTTAATATATTCTAAAATGTAATTCATTCCCGTGATGCAAAGCTGCATCATTAGCATCCTTAATCAATCTAATATGCTGATTTGGGATCATTTGCATGATTATTTGGTAAATAGAAAGTTCAAAAAACAGCATTTATTTGAAATAGAAATATTTTGAAACATTTATGTCTTTACTCTCACTTTTGATCATGTTATTGCATTTTTGCTGACTAAAAGTAGTCATTTGTTTCAAAATAAAACTGACCTAATTTTAATGACCCAAACTTTTGAATGTAGGGTAGAATTTGTTTGAATTATTTTTGAAGGCTTTCTGTCATTTTATCTATTGTCAAAGTGAAAAGTGAGTCAAACTAGCAACCAAACATATGTAATAAAGTCTTTTAAGGACAGAACTTTTCTCTTATTACATTAAGCATCTGTGCTGGGAACACTTTTGTTTGGCTACTTACTTTTTACACACTTGTGTGAAGAGTTCTTTAGGGGTCACGACACCTTTCTTGGTCTCCTGGACTTCATTCAGTAACTGGCACATAGCCAGCGTGAGCGACCCGGGCCTTTCCAGCTGGATCTGAAGAGGTTCCTGAAAACATGATGTGAAAACATCCTGTTAATTGAAGCTTTTGGCATAAAAAAGAACACAATGCAGCTCAGCATCAGTACCAGTTCAGATGACAGTGCAGGTGTGATGGTGAAGCAGCTCTTCTCATCTGTGATCTGGTTCAGCAGTTCTCGCAAAAACTGCGTCTGTGATAAATTCTGAAAGAGACAAGAACATCAGGTTTTGCAGGGCTTGCATGTGTGTTTCTGTTTTTCACATGAAGTGTCTCAAACTCTGACTATGTACCTGCATGACTGAATTGAAGAAACACGTGTTGCCCAGATTACTGAGACCCCTGACGCTCACAACACCAGAGCTTCCTGCGGCTGCTGCTTTCTGTCTTTTGGGACTGTCATCATGTTTTGAGCTGCTCTTCTGCTTCTCCTTGTTCTCTTTCTCTTCATCCAGCGTTTGCTCTGCGGGATTCGTCTCTAAGCTCTCTTCCTTCTTACTTTCTGCAGAGTATGTATGCAAATGTATGCTTTTTTTAAGGAAAGACACTACAGGCAAAAATATTATTTCACTATTTCATGCACTGGTCAATTTTAAGAGCAGCTATTCTGTCTTATTTAAAAAAAAACAACAAAAAAAAAACATATTGGTCAAACATATTGGTTCTTAACCCTAAGAACTTTAAAACACCTACTTTTATTGGAAGCCTTCTTGTCAGGATCCGTCAGCACTTGTTTTCTTATGTATGTGATCAGCTGCGCCAGCTGCCCCGTGCTGGAATACTGAACTTCTTCATCACAGATGTAACACCTGCAGCACATCGGAGCAGAAGGTAAGAGGTCTGAACACACAAACCCTACCACTTCAGTGAGGAGGTGGATGTGTGTCACTCACCAGACGCTCCAGACGTCCAGGCTGAGCACTAAACAGTGTGGCTCAGATCGAGGCGTCTCGTAGTGCTTGATCGCATGCTGATTCTCTGATCTCCCACAGCCCTGATGAGGATCACAACATTGTTTATGTGTGTCTGGCCAATAGAAACGTGTCATAAGTCACCTGATCACTTACTATGTGGCCACATTTCAGGCACATCCACACAGCTGGACTTTCTCTGTCAGGTTCATCCTCTAAGATCTGCTTTTCAACAGGTTTGTCTGGCTCACAGTCTTGACAGGAGCTCCACTGCTCATTCAGACCGGCTTTCTTCAGTAAGCTCTGCTCTATTCCTTTACGAATGTGAGTGCAGGAAACCCCTTACAAAGCAGAAGGAGAATCACGTGTGAGGTTTCATGATTAAAATCACTGTCATTTAGTTCAGGGCAGCTGTCACACATACCTGCTGTCTCAGTGCTGCTGTCTGCTCGAGGACTTCTGTCCTTCCCCTTCTTTTTACCCATTTTAGATTTTTGAAGAGCACCTGAATGGGATTAAAAACATGACATGTATATTAACAGCACATAATAATACAACATAATGCTTTTATTACATCAAACAAGCGCCATTGATTGACTGTTGTGATGACATGAGGTCGTTTATGACTATATAAACAAACACCGCTCTCCGATATAAAATGAGAAAAGTAATAAAGTGGCATCGATTCAAATATTAAATGACTAATATACAATTAATATTGGACTTTAAATCCACTGAATATACAAATTAACTGCAACAGCTGTTATTTTCTGAAGAAAAACATGGCAAAAACAGTTACAGTCTACTTACTACTTACGAAGCCACCAAGTTCATTTAAAACTCTGTAAACGGAATTTCATCTATCCGAGTTCCCGTAATTAAATAATTCACAGCAACACAAACTGTATAAGAACATCATCGTAAAGCATGTTCACCAACTGCTCTGAGTATTTCCGGGTGACGCTCGATACATTTCAAAATAAGAGTCTAACTAAAGCACATTTACATTAAAATATGGCAGGACACATATTTCATGTTTTCCCTGTCCACATTCTATCTAGGGGGAGCCAATCTCAACGGGATGACACATTGAAATAAAAGTAAACTACATATATATATATATATATATACATACATACATACATACATACATATATACACTGTATTGCCAAAAGTATTGGGTCGCCCCCTTCTAATGAATAGGTTTGACTACTTAAGTCATTTCCATGAGTATAAATCTTAATGTTTAAGCATATAATGATATTCTAGAAAATTGTGTGCTTCTAATATTATAGCAAAAGTTTGGACAGAACCCTTTTCTATTCTAACATGACAATGCCTCTGTGTATAAGTCAAGGTTCAAAAAGAAAATTGATTCAGTCAGTGTGGAAGAACTTGACTGGTCTGCATAAAACCAAGTCCTAATCCCAGTTGAACACTGGCTCTGGTGTGACTGTAAATGCAGACCTTGAGCCAAAAACTCATCACCAAACACCAATGACTTGTATATGGGTACAGTCATTTTAGACACTTCCAAAACTGTTGCAACAGAGATGGAAATACAATTTTTAAATACATGAATTATGTTCCCATCGTTGTTGCCACAGATTTGGAAGTGCATTTTTCTGTTCTAAAGAAGGGGGTGTCCCAATACTTTTGTCTATATAGTGTATGTACAGTCATTGGTGTTTGGTGATGAGTTTTTGGCTCAAGGTCTGCATTTACAGTTTTTAAGATTTGTACTCATAGAAATTACTGAAGTAGTTGAACCTGTTCATTAGAAGGGGGCGACCCAATACTTTTGGCAATATAGTGTATATACACACACAGACACGCATATACACACACACACACACACACATACATATATATATATATATATATATATATATATATATATATATATACACACACGCTCACACACAGACACACAAAGGCAATAAATATAAAATGTTAATTATTAAATCTACACTCAGACAATATAATCAAATTCCCTATATTTTTGACATTTGTGACCCTGGACCACAAAACCAGTCTTAAGTGTCAATTTTTCAAAATTGAGATTTATACATCATCTGAAATCTGAATAAATAAGCTTTCCAATGATGTCTGGTTTGTTATGATAGGACAATATTTGGCCGAGATACAACTATTTGAAAATCTGGAATCTGAGGGTGCAAAAAAGTCTAAATATTGAGAAAATCACCTTTAAAGTTGTCCAAATGAAGTTCTTTGCAATGCATATTACTAATCAAAAATTAAGTTTTGATATATTTACAGTAGGAAATTTACAAAATATCTTCATGAAACATGATCTTTACTTAATATACTAATGATTTTTGGCATAAAAGAAAAATCGATAATATTGACCCATACAATGTATTTTTGGCTATTGCTACAAATATACCCCAGCGACTTAAGACTGGTTTTGTGGTCCAGGGTCACATTTTGCTTTTTGAGTATTTTGTTGCTCTGTGGCCTGCACATAAGCCTTTTTATTATAAAAAAAAACTGTATTCAGTAATATTATCTAATTATGACTACTATATTTGTTAGATGCTTTTATACTGTTTTACCTTCACACAAATCAACAAAACATCTCATGATCTGAAGCTGGAATGATTAGTTCCAAAATCCAAAAGGAAAGTAAAAGCAAACAAAACAATGAGCCAAAGTTGTGTTTATGAAATGTAGTATCTTCTGTTCTCCATCTAGTCTCTAAAAAAAGTTATTTAATTCTAAATAAAATAGAGCAGTTATTCCTAATAGGTATATGGAGTGAAGTTGTCCATAAAGTAACTTGAAAATGAAATGATTAAAAAAATAAAAATAAAAAATATTTTCACCCACATTAAATATTTATTTCAACCATCTGCCCAGTTTAATAGATCATTTAGATTGTCATGTGTAAAATAGGTAAATAATATAATATTATAGGTAAAAAAAATATACTTCTCTTTAGTTGATGCTATCTAATATAAAACTTGTCACCTTACACTAAATTTAAACTTAAATGTTTAAAAATAAAGTGTTCTTGTTAATCTCATTGTTCCAAAAACAAAGTTGTCTATATTGCACAATACATCTCTCATATACAATGGCTTGTTGATTAAAATGTGTTTTACTTTTTTCACTTAAAGGGATAGTTCACACAAAATGAGAATGAAAGTTTGGAACAAGTGGAGGATGAGTAAATGATGATAGAATTTTCATTTTTTGATAAACTATTCCTTTAATGTTACATGCTTGTAGTGTGTATTGAGTATACAGCATCTGTATTGTAATCAATATCTAGCAAATTCAAAACAATCCCAAACTGTACACGGTGGTTTTCAACACTCATTTGGGCAATCATGTAAAAAAATTGAGTCTTAAATTATACAGCAAGTTCAGGTCCTTTAAAGAGATAATTGTGTAAATCTAATGACAACAGTACTTCAAAAGAACAGACCCACAAAATGCAAAAACAATACAGTGATGTGAAATCTGTGTGTCTCTGTAGCAGCTCCTTATTCACCATCAGCTGATCCTGAGGAAACTGGACTGACATCTAAATACTGCATGAGAGTCCTACAATAAAACACACAGACAGTCACATCTGAGTATGAGACATTACTGCTGTCACATCACAGCCAGCGATATTAGTATATTCATATTACAGCCAGAGATATGAATGAAAAACTGATCATAGATTAATAACAGTAAATGATCAACAACTCTCTCTTTATCACTTACACACAGAGACACTGTACGAAATGAAAATATTCATATATTCGTAGATCAGTCACATCACAGAATGTTACATTGTATAGACTAATGCAGAGCTGAATAACTATCTTACACATACTCCAGTTACACACATATTGTAAGATGCCTGTTACTAAACATGGGCCTATTTAAAAGTTTTAAATAAAAATATACTTACAATAGTATAATCTCTCTAGTTTATAATGTGGATCATCCTTCAGATCAGAGAGTAACTTCACTTCTGATTGTCCTAGTTTATTCCAAGACAGATCCAGTTCTCTCAGGTGTGAGGGGTTTGATCTCAGAGCTGAAGCCAGAGCAGCACAACTCTTATTTGTGAAACCACAATCACTCAACCTGTACAGTGATGAAAATGATACTTGTAAACACTATGAATCTGAATTGTACACTCTAAAAAAAAAAAAAATGGTGCTATATAGCACTAAAAGTGGTTCTTGGCTTGTAATCATAAGGGAACCACTTTTGGCGCTATATAGCACCATATCTTTAACGGTGCTATACAGCACCTTTGTCAAATGGTGATATGTAGAACCATAAGAGGTGCCATATTGCATTGTATTTCTTCCACAAAAATGGTGCTGAACAGTACCAACAGTGGTTCTTTGGCTCGTAAAAAACCTTTAAAGGGGCTCAACAGGTTCCTTGTACGGCAGTGGTGCTATAAAGCACCTTAATCATCCCAAAGAACCACTGAAGAACCATACAGGAGCTTAACAGGTTCTGTATATGGTAGCGGTGATTTATAGCCCCTCAGTCATGCCAAAGAACCGGTGAAGAGCCGCTGAAGAACCACGAAGCACCCAGATTTGGTGCTATACAGCACCAAAAGTGGTTCCCCTATGATTACGAGCCATATAGTTGAAGTGTATAGTTGAAGTGTCTGTAGTTTGTTATTGACTCTGGTCTCAGAGCAGAAGAGGAGATATAATGACAAGCATTGCCACATACTGCTGCTGATAGAATGACATTTATGCATGTTGATGCTCAGTGGTGTGGTTTGTAACTGTCATGTGCTTCAGGACTGAACAGACACACAAAGTTGAATGAGATATTGTTTCATAGTGATATAAGGATGGATGTGTATGGAAAAACAGTCACTTGCATCTCTAATAAACACCTACAGGAGGACATTTGCTTCACAGAACCCATTATATATCAACAGGGCTCGAAATGAGGGGGATGCGGGGGGATTGCATCTCACTTGTTAAAAAAAAAAACAAAAAACAAAAAACAACAAAAAAAACAAAACAAAAAGCATCCCCTCTGTAAAACCACCATCCTCTTTAGATTAATATTGTTGTGTATTATGTAAAACTTGTAAATGTAATATTAAAGTTAATAATAATTTACAAACTAAAGAACGGCAATAATCAGAATTCAAAACTGTATGAGCTATGCACAAGTTCACCCATGTTTTTATCATTTTTTGCGCAAAATGGTTCGGATCTCATCAAAATTATCTTAATTTGTGTTCCGAAGATGAACGAAGGTCTTACAGGTTTGGAACGACACGAGGATGAGTAATTAAATGACAGAATTTTTGGGTGAACTAACCCTTTGTGATTAACCTTCATTCACTCATTGATCACTGTAGTAGTGAGTTAAAACTAAACACTGGTATATCTTTGTCTGTTTAACTTTAAACCTCTGAGATATTCATCCTCTGCAAAAACAGTAAAATTCTGAAATATTTTTACTATTTAAAATAACTGTTTTCTATTTGAATATATTTTCAAATGTAATTTATTCCTGTGATTTTCATTACTCCAGTCACATGATCCTTTAGAAATTATTCTAATATTCTGATTTGCTTCTCAAAAAAACATTTATTATTATTATTATTATTATTATTATTATTATTATTATTATTGTTATGTTGAAAACAGCTGAGTAAAAAAAAATTTCAGGTTTCTTTGATGAATAGAAAGTTCAGAAGAACAGCATTTATCTGACAGAAATTTTTAGTAACATTATAAATGTCTTTATCGTCACTTTTGATCAATTTAAAGCATCCTTGATAAATAAAAGTATTAATTTCTATAATTTCTTTCCTATACTGTATATGCACTAGTAAAACTGATGTGTTAGATTTACTTAAAATATATATGCACCATTTTTGCATCACACTTTTTAAGTAAACCCAACTTGGAACAATTTTACTTAAAATAAACAAGATAATCTTTGTTACATGAACTTAAATATTTGAGTTCACTCAACATTCTTTACTTAAAACATGCAACATGATATAATTTACTAAGTAATTTCAAGTTGTATAAACTTAACATTTAAACTCATTTATATTATACTGCACTGCTATATTTCACTGAGTCACGGTTTATAAAATTTTCTTAATGTAGCACTGGGGAAAAAAACATGCTACTAAAGCATGTGGTTGACTTACAAACATGTAAGTAAGCAAGTAGACAGCTTATTTTTTTTTAAATAATATGTCCACTCAACATAATTATTATCCACATGAACACAGAGACTTTACTTAATTTTTTTAATTATTGCCTGAACTAAATTATTTAATGTAGAAATTACATTTGTTTTTATGTAGTATTTACTTCACCACAAAATCATTTTTCTCAGTGTGGTTGAATGGTTATAGTGTATAAATGCTGATCTTTTGATATTTTTATTAATCAAAGAATCCTGAAAAAATCTACTCAACTGTTTTAAATATTGATAAATATTTTAAATATATTTTAAATATTTTAAAAAACATTAAAAATCTTACTGCTCAAAAATTCAGGAGCACCTTCTGATCAATAACAAATATTAGCCTTCCCATTACAAGGTAATATTTGACTCCTTAAAGTGATTTACAGGGGTATTTTTTGTAATGCCATTTTTTTTCTAATTTTATTAAAAGTATGTCATTAAATTCAAAAATCTATATTTATGAGCTTTTCCAAAATTTCTAATAAAAAAAAAATGAATAAGAACAGGTAGAATAAGAAGAATAAGTAACCAATCAAAAGAAATCAATATTAACAAAATTAGTTTCCACTATAAAGGTGGCACAGAAGAACACAAAAGTGGCATGTAGGTCAATTTACAGAAATTTACAGAGGCTCAGAGGTGGCATGGGTGTTTTAAATTCATAACAATGTTGTGAGATTAATGTTTTAAATATACAATTTTGAATATAGAACTATTGTTTGATTGAAATGATTTAAATAACTGAAATGACACTTTAAACATAAAAATAAAACTGCCAGCAGGTGGCGGCAAGTCACTGATTTATCACTGAATCATTCATTCAATTGATTTGTCTGAACGGCTGATTCACTCAGGAATGAAGCAAGTGACTGTCTTTATGAATAGGCAATTGAATCATTAATGACTCAGATTCATTTAAAAACGCAGGTTCATTCATAAACAAAACAACGCTGTGTTTGAAAGGAGATGCTCAGCGGCTCAGCTGTTTGAAACTTTTCCTTGACGAAATAGTGCAAAATCAGGCAATATTGTTAAAGTCATACAATGTACATCACTTTATATTAAAGGGGTCCTATTATGCTTTTTCACTTTTTGAATCTTAGTCAGTGTGTAGTGTGTATGTTTGGGCATAAAACGATCTACAAAGTTACAAATCTCAAAGTCCACTCCAAAGGGAGATATTTCGTTTTAAAAAAATCCCTTTTCAAGAACTAAAGCGAACGGCTCGTTTGGACTACAAAGTTGTTTTCCTCAATTTATGACATCACAAATTGTAAATCCCGCCTACGGAAATTTGAATGGTTGGGGGG
>JAFVLL020040940.1:0-26099 GCA_021397915.2 Tor tambroides
TAAGTGTTATTTGTGATCGAAGTGTTTGTGGTTTCTTTTTTCGTGCGTGTGAAGTTTGATGTAATTTAAAATCTTTTTTCATTTTGCAAATTTGTCTATTGTAAATAAGGCACTTCGGGTCGACGTGACTGTTTTCTGATGTAAATGTATTTAAACATGCTGTCTAAATTTACAGGAATTGTTTTTATGACTGTTGCCCATGAAAAAAAAATCACCTTAATATTTTTCCAAATAAATCCTGTAAGAAATATCACAAAACTGGTCAGATTTTACTGAGTTGAACTGTTCGCCATCTTGGAGTCATTAATCTCCAGATTTATGTGACAAATGTATCATGTTTTTCCTTTCTACCTCACTAAGTGAGACAAAGACACACCCGGTAATTGCAAATTACAGCCTCGATCTTGATGGCAGGATATTTTGGGGCTGTAAGAGCTTTTTGACAAAAACATCAAAACCACTTTTTGCAAATGGTTTGGTTGAAGTTTCTGTTTGGTGGAATGTTTTATGTCAAAACTGTAGCCATGCTCATTATGTGACTTACACAGAGCAAAAGGAGAACAGGAACACTGCCTTAGCATCCTAACCTGAATTAAATATGCAGTACTTTAGTTTTTACAATTCAGAACAATCTGCAAGCAAAACTAGATATGTTAGGCTTGCTTTATTCAAGCAGACAACTGACTAGTGCTATGAAGTCATTCTACTGGTGATTTGACATTTCATCTAAGATAATGTGGTATTTAAGAAAGAGCAATTTCAGAGCATAAGATCATACATTATGCCATGCTTTTAAAAAAGAGACAACATCATCAGCCAAACATTTTTGTACAAAACAACTCATAGACACATTAGCAACTGTCAGCTCACACTATGCTATTATTTTTATTTCATAGCTCATATACCTCAGTTCCAACAAAATTCTGTATGTGTTTGTGGTAGCAGATAAGCAGAGAATTGGTATACAATGGTATAAAAGTTCAATTGCTTAAGTTGTTTCAAAATGGAAAATAATTCATTACTGTCTTATTGTGTCTGATATTTCCTTTAGATCGATAACTGTAAAAGTTAGAAGTGACTTGAGCTCTGTAGAGCGTGTCGAGTCTTTGGTTGTGGGTTCAGGGAGGATACAGTGTAAAGTATTCACTGGTATTACCTAAATGTTGGACAGTTGCTTTCACATACCACGCTAAGCTTTTAACTTAACTTTTTTCACTCACACAATAGGATTTCGCTGAGTTGGAAAATATCAGGAGACAGGCCTAAAGCAGTTCTTTTGTTTCTTCATTCAGTGTAGGCCTGACGCACTGCTCAGTAGCCTGCGGCAAATATCTTCTATCAGATCTTTTTCAGTTGTGTGTTTTCAACAGTGTGTTTGGTGTCATTCATTAGCAAAATACTTATGCTATGATCTTATTTAAAAACAAAAAAGCATTGCAACAGTCGGAATATTCTTAATATTCTCATCAATCTCAAGGTGGAAAGGTTTAAATGTGATTACAAGTTGCAAGTTACACTAAAAATGCGGTAAAAGCTCTAGTGTAAGCCATTTTTATACAGCTTTCTGTTTATCACTGCAGTACAATTCCATGTTTTGTTCTTCATTAGTTTGTCTTAATCAATCAAGACCAAAAGATGTGATGCATGGACCCTTTTCATGTTTCCAGTGTTCTCAGAAGCAGAAGTCATCGTAGTTGGTTAACAGAAACTAAAACAAGTATATACTTTTGCATTCCTATATGCTTCAATGGTGAAAGACAATCTGTGCATATTTCTTACCTGATTCAAACTAAACAGCTTTTTCACTGGAGAAAGCAATACTATGGATAGTGGACTTAAAGTTGAAATGCCTTAATGCTGTATTTGTTTTTTTTTTTTTACAAAAACACAGCTTTTCACTTCTCAAGACGTTATTTTCTGGACTGTGGATTATTGTAATGTTTTTATCAGCTGTTTGGACTCTCATTCTGACGGCACCCATTCGCTGCAGAGGATCCGTTGAGGAGCAAGTGATACATTTCTCCAAATCTGATGAAGAAACAAACTCATCTACATCTTGAATGGTCTGGGGGTGAGCAAATTTTCGGAATATTTTCATTTTCGGGTGAATTATTCCTTTAACTAGTTTTCTGAAATTTAATGGCAAGGTAATATAACGCAAAGTACAGTGTTAAAAATGTACATACATTTAAAAAAAAAAAAATGAAAATACTAAAAACCTTGCTAGATTTACAATGTTGGAAATGCATCATCACGATCTATGAAAAGGTCCATTGTTATACAAATGTCTGTCTTGTCCAGGTCTGTGTACTTTTGTGCATATATGACCTTGAGCAATGCATAAAACATACATTGTTTCAGTTTACAGTATGATGAAATACTTAATGATGAAATGTGAAGGTCTAGATGTTGTAAACACTGGACAGCTCCGCCCACAATGAAATCTCATTGGTCCAAAATCCCACTCCACACATCGGTATATGAATCCTCAGATATGTTCTGATTGTGGCACATCATTGCGAATTTTCTTTCAGTGAGGACTTTTCAATGAAAACTCATAAAGTTCGTCCTGTTTTTTCACTCTTGGTTCGTTTATTTTTTGGCTTGTTTTTCTGTTTCAGGTTTTCAGGTGGTGTTTAACCACAGAAGTGTTGTTCTGTTCAGGTTATTATGTCTTTTATCTGCAGGACGCTACCATGACGGCACAAGACGTTTCATGGTGAAGTACATTTACATGACAAGAGAAGAATTTCAGCTGAGCTTGGTTGTTTAACTGTTTCCACTTCACAGGCAGATCTCGTCACAGATTATAGCTCCTCTTTCTGTCGTATAGTCGCTGTCTTTCGTCTTTGTTCTGGAAGCGATGAGTGATAGTAGTGTACGACGTGCTTCGCAATCGGCCTGTGTGTGCAACCTTACTTCTGCTTGGCGTAGTCCCTATAAAGCTATTTTCTGCTGCCGATCCCTTCAATGGCAAGTTAAATTTTGACAGATTGCGGTGAGAGGGGAACACGAGCATCCGTAAAGGGATTTGGCCACAGCGATGACCCACCCTTTGTTCAGGCGTAGTGGTCACCTGTCAGTCCTCACAATGCAGAGCCGCCCCCTTTCAACTCTTGCAACCTGGGCCCTTAGATCTCATTTGCTTTGGTAGAGAAGCGATTCAGAGTCCTGCAAGGGAAGTTTCGGGGAACAAAACTGTTTCATCCAGGACAATTGGGAGCAAACAAAAAGAAGTCAGTGGGTGGAAGAGCTGCTGTTGGTACACAGAATGTCAGTAAAATGGACCAGTGTGACATCTGGGACCGGAGGACGACTTTCATCCGCTGCTATCAAAGCTATGCACTTTTGTGGGCACACATACTTTAAAAGAAACTGCTCTAAAAAGCGTGTTTATCACGACAGTTTTACTGGATTTAATACATTCAATAAAGATGATTAAACAATCATGTGGTAATGCATGTTTTTTTGGATAATCTAGCAAATTAAATATTTTGTAATAAGAGAGTACCCTCTCAAGACTGTTTCTTAACACACTTAAGTGCAATTTTCAGTGCACTTTCTAATGTCAAATTAAAAGTTTTACTGTAAAGTACATTTTAAATTGATATGTTTTAATAATCTCTTGTCGTACTTTAAAGAAGCACACTTTTCTGATGTGTTGTACTTGTTTAAAATTTTAACTGTTGTGTATTATTCAATATTACGTTTAAAGTTTAAACAGCAAACTTAAATTTCAAACTGAATATATTTAAAACTTCAAATTATGTTGTAAATTTCAACTTTATCAATAAATAATTACAAATATATTTAAAATGCATGACACGTTTCAATAGAAGTGATATTATTTAGTTTGTGTAGTGTATGCATATAAGTGCAGTTTTGTTTACTATAAATGCTTATCAATACATTTGACAGCGCACATGCAATTTCACAATTACAAGAAATTATGAAATTACAAATTAAGTATAGTTCAAATTTTTTAACAATTACTACTAATGCACAATGCACATATCTTAATATTAAGCCTAAAATATGTTTTAATGTCATTATTGATGAGGATTGTATGATTTTTGAATAATATCGGTCTTTAAAGGCAAGATATTTAAAGTGTACCTGAAGTGTACCTACAATAGTTCCACTTTAGCACAATCAAATATACTTCAGTATATCTTTAGTTGGACTTTAGCACTACTCCCTCGCAATTAAAGTGCATTACATACAAAATTAGTTGTTCCAATTTAGCAGACTTTAAGTATACCAGTTTAGTGTACTAAAAGTACAATTGCAAAGTATTTTTATTAAGTACATAAATATATAAATGTATTTGTAGTATACTTAGCATGTAATAAATACATTTGAAATATATTTTAGTATATATTTTTTATATATTTATATATCTTTTTCACTAGAGATGATTTAATGTTGACCTTAGCAAGCAAGCAAGTTCCTTATCTTGACTTGTTTGGAGCACAAAATTTCACATCACATTTTATACTGACAAGTTTACAGGCAGACTATATTATATTAGTGATATATCACTAATACGGCATATATTAGTGAGATAAAGCGCACAATCCACTAATAAAAGTATTGTTTTCATTAGCCGAAAATTCAGAAAATGTAAATGTTCTTCATTACATGTGTCCGAGTCACTGGAAAAATCTTCAGGAATGCGTTCACTTCAAACATGTGGCCTTCCCATTGATGGCATTTGACCACAACATCTGACTTATCCATTGACACACATTTAAACCAAATGGACGTGTGATTTACACGCATGCAATCAGCAGTTCAAACCGGCTTTTGGTGTTTGTGCAGGCCACACAATGTGTTATCATTTGAACGTTTGACGAAAGGATTTATTTATCTTAAACTCTACCCAGGTAGGTTTGGAGGACACTTCATGACCTTCTCCATTCTGTCCCAAAAGTGCCCCTTGACATTGCCCAGGAGAGACCACCCAGCCAGGAGAAGACAGTGATCCTCAGGCCCTGGAGATCATCAATCACTCTCGCTCTCCATCAGGGACCTAAAGACCTCTTGACTGATGTGAACCCTGTTATAAAATAAAGCCACTGATCTGGAGAGGGTGGTGTCTTTGTTTTTAAAACACACAGAAAGACCTATGCTTGTCACAGCTGAAGAAGAAAGCAGTCGCCAGCCTCACAAGCTTATTCACTTTTGGAAAGCAGTGACTTTCTGATAAATATATACATTACTGGTCAAAAATTGGGAATCATTTAAAAATCTTTGATGTTTTTCTGCTCACCAGCGCTGCATGTATTTGATAAAAAATACAGTAAACCAGTTATATTGTGAAATAATATTTTAATTTAAAATAATGTGAATATAATTTAAAATGTAATTTATTTCTGTGATCAAAGCTGCATTTTCAGCATCATTACTCCAGTCTTCAGTGTCACATGATCCTTTAGAAATCATTCTAATATGCTGATTTTGGTGACCAAGAAACATTTCTTATCATTATTCTTAAAATAATCAGTATTGTGGTATTAATATTTGAATATTTTTGTGCTGCTTGATATTTATTTATTGGTAAGTAAATAAAAATAAAATACATTAAAAATTAAATAAAAAGAGAAAGTAATACTTTTATTCAGCAAGGATACATTAAACTGTTGTTCAAGTGATCAAAACAAGTAAACACTAAATAGATTTGTAATGACACAAAATATTTCTGTTTCAAATAAATGCATTTGTAGTTAAAAATGTATAATAATAAGAACTAAAAAATGATCGTGATTTTAACGGTAAAAAACTGTGAACATGCTACAGTAAAAACCTGTTAAATGGTTAACGGTAAGTTCCTGTAAAATTTACAAGGAAAAACTGTAAACTGATGTTCCCAGAATTCCCTGCGCTGCATTTCAAATTCTGTTTGAATTTGACGTTTTTTCTTTGAAATAACTGTTTCTTCTTAGTTTTTTCTTATCAGTTGTGTTTATTAGGGTTGTATGTTACATCTAATGTTGTTAAATTAATGTTTATTGCATATTTCAGTTTAATGAGTTTCACCATGATGGTGTTTAGTGCTTGTGTGAATGACACTGTGCACCTTCTATATATGTTATTATTTAAAAGCTGCTTGTGATGGGATTTGGTTCATCATGTGACTTTCTCATCACCACCTGCATTTGGTGGTTATCAGTGTATTACAAAGATACAAAACAGATTTCAGTACTTCAGTAAGTTGGTGTATTAACATTATATCAGTTAAAGAAATTACGGTATTTAACTGTAAATTTAAGTTAAAACCGTAAAACCAAAAATGTTGTTACCGTATTTTTTACGGTAGAATTCCGGCAACCACAGCTGCCAGTTTTTTAGAGTAGCCCCAGAGTGCACCCTGGACGATGGAGCGGGGCGACACATTAAGGTGGGGCGACACGTGTCGCTCCGCCCACCCCCAATTTCATTGGTTTATGATACAGCAGAGCTTATTGGTGTAGACGTTTGCGCATGAGCATTCTTTTATATACGTTTTTATGAATGATCTACGCTGTTTGGCTGTGCTACAGAAATATTAAGCGCTAACGGCGATTTTAGTAAGAATCAATTAGCAATTATTTTTATTTTTATTTTTTTTTTACTTATGACGAATTAGTTAGATTACATCCTTATCAAACGCTTGGTGGCGGCATCTCCGAGTACTTCGGGCAGAACAGAGCTGTGTAATATGAGCAGCTCACAAATTAAGTCTGGGAAACACATTCTTAATTCGTGGCCATTATACTGTCCTACCTATGCTATAAATAGCCTCACCTATGAGAAATATTAATTATGTTTCTGTGTGATGAACGTAAATAGTGGTCCTCAATCTCAGCAGGTGGGTTGCACGTTAAATGAAGTCAGATATTATTGCACTTTTCACAGTACACGAAGCAGACATACTTAAACATTGAGCAGTTTTAGCTGGGCGATGTTGATAAAAATGACCCACTATTTGAGATTTAGCTGTTTTGTATAATGTATATTTATATGTAGCCATATTCTTTATTTTAGGATCGGTGGATAAGCAAAAACTTAAGATGATAATAGCCTACACTGTAGTTCAGTAAGACATAGGACAAACCCGCAAATGGTTTTATTTTAAAGAGCAACTGCGGTGACAAATAAGACAATAATTCCAAATCTATCAGCATGAACTGGGGTTTTATGTGTGGATAATGGAAATAAAAAACCTTGCTGAAACAATTTTTTTTTGTTTTGTTTTTTTTGTTTTTTTTGCATATAGGACTATTTTAAATGTTTTTGTTTACTAAAGCTTTATTAAATCTGACCTACAGCAAATATTATTATTAATGTGCTTTAGTGCGTATTTAAGCAATAAATGTTCATTTTCTCTGCAACATTTTTATTTATACTTTTATATATAGACTATATGCACAAATTAAATTACTGGTTTTGTGGCTCAGTCCTTTAAAAAGAACCAGGAATCACTGTACTATATTGATTTTAGATTTTTAGTAGTTATTATAGTCTTTAATAAATAAAAAATATTAATCACAGAGAAGGTCTCTTTTACTCATTAAAAGTGCTCACGTACCTATTGCACAGATTTACAGCTCTGAGTGATTTAATATTTGATAGTTATGCAGGTCTATATGGCTATAATGATCGAGTGTTAATAACTGAATCTAAATTCATCCCGTACACAGATTAGAAAACGCACACACAATGAGGGTGTGGATACATAAATAATTGGATTTTTAATATCTGAAGTCATGAACACTTATTTACTATAGGAACCTTTAAAAACTGTAAGAGAATCAATATAGGCTCAAATATTTTATTAAGATATAAACAAGGAAACACTGAGCTTGCCATGAAAACATTTTATTAGCACTTTATAACCTACAAGTTTGTGACGCATTGAGCAACGTAACTCATCTCTTTAAACAACAACAAAAAACGGTTGTGCTTTAAAACGTAAAATCAGCCGCTTATGTCCGTGTTTGTCCATCTCTAAAATACATCTAAATTATCATAATTTGCGTATAAAATCCCAATTTAGTGCTGATCCGCGGCCTGCCGATCCTCAAGGAAATATGAATGAAGCGCTATTCAGCCTGAAGAACCCGGATGGTGCTGTCATCAAGAGTTGTAAACAATGACTTCATCTGACTAAAATTACCATGGTTACTAAACAGATAATAATTAAGATAGGCCTATGATTCTAGAGTTAGCACATAATATTTCTGTAATATGGCCAAATCAATTACAAAATCGTACACAAAGGAATGCGCATGCTCGGGTCTACACCAATAAGATTTGCCGTGTTATAAACCAATGGAATTGGGGGTGGGCGGAGCGACACGTGTCGCCCCGCCCCAATGTGTCGCCCCGCCCCATCGTCCAGACTGCACTCTGGAGTACTTGGTTTTTTACCGTAAATTTTACGGAATTTTTTTTACAGTGTATGATTAATACTTGAGCGCATATAACAGCTGATAATAATTTAGCAGCATATCAGCATTAGAATGATTTCTGAAGGATCATGTGACATTGAAGACTGGAGTAATGATGCTGAAAATTCAGGAGTAAATTACATTTTAAAATATATTCAGACAGAAAACAGTTATTTTAATTGTAATAATATTTCAAAATATTACTGTTTTTACAGTGTTTTAAATAAAATAAATACAGCCTTGGTGTAAGCATAAGACACTTCATTTAAATACATAAAAAAAACTTAATTATTCAAAACTTTTGACAAGTAGTGTGTAAGCAAGCAAGCAAATAAAAACATTTATTTAACATTTATTTTTTTAATTTTGGGAATAAAATTTGTGGTTTCAGTATGCCTATGATAAAGTCTTTACCAGCTTTAAAAGAGGGACCAGCGTTCATGAAGTTTATTATCAGCAAAGTTTATTATTAACATCTGCCGTGTCTTCAGATCTAGTCCTGTGGTGACTGAGGCATTGTGGAAGATAAAGGTCAAAGTGCCTTTTAGCCCCCCGTGCTCCTCTTTCTCATGAGAGTCTCCTGGAAGTGTCATCGTAGGACAAATACACACGACGCTGATGCTGAGACATAAACCAAAAATAATATTAATGTGCATCGCAGGCATCACAGTCCAGTTCACGTGCATTTCAACACATTATTTGACTGCATTATTCAGCATCTCTATTCTTGCTGCTCATTACTAATTGTCTTGCATCTGCTATCAAAAATGGTTATATCATGCATGATACTGAAAACCAGATTGGCTGTCTATGATAAGACGCTCACTTCTGACAGTTGCTGTGTGGCAACAGGTCTGTAGGCATGGCAATAACTTCCTCTGCATCGTGGGAACTGCCTGAAGAAGACAATGATTGAATTCACAATGGTGCATACAAAGGCCACCTTTGGGAGAAACCATATCCCATGGCATGCTGGGAAAGAAGAGCAATAGCAGCAGATGTTGTGAAGACTATAAGCGACAGATGCCTCTAAATCTAGCATTCAGCTCGTACGAATCGAGCACACATCCCAGAGTCCAGCGTAAAAAAGAATTAGAGCAGGGGGCGAATGAAACACGCACACAAATAATAGCAGAGGAGTTTCTGCCATAAAAGACAGACAGCAGTAAATTGTGCGGGGATTGATGTTTTTGTACTTATAATTGTTTCGGAGTGTTCTAAAAGTTCTTTGTGAACATCTCAGAGCTGCAAGCCGTTAAAGTTGCTGTGGCAGTGACGCAAGCATTTATTTGCTGTTGTACTGCGGAACTGACAAGTATTTGGTTAACATGAAAATGTCTGAATGTCACTGCGTTGCATTTCAAATATCATACAAAGTGGCATATTTCTTAAAGTATGATGTCACAAGCTCATTTTAAGTGGAAAATTTCACAAAAATAATTGAGTTTTAAATGATAAAACAATTATATAAAGTCCAGATTAAGTCAAAACACATAAGAACTTGTCAAACATTAGTGGATTGTGTTTAGGGTTAATGTGATGATCTGTCGTGACCTTTGTGAACTTGAGTAAAAATGAATGAAATTCACCTTGAGAGCAGAAATGGCAAAAATGGCTCAAGTTTGCAGGTCTAAAATAATTTGAAATGATATGTGCAAGGTTATTATGTTAACTAAAATAAACCAAAACAAAACAAAACAAAACAAAACAAAACAAAAAAAACACAAAAACAAACCAAAACAAAATTAAAAAAAAACAAAACAAAACAAAAAAACAAAAACAAAAACAAAACAAAACAAAAAACCACAAAAAACAAACAAAACAAAAACAAAAACCAAAACGAAACCCAAAAACAAAACAAAACAAATTTAAAAAGAACAAAAAACAAACAAACAAACAAAACAAAACAATAAAATAAAATAAAATAAAATAAAAATAAAAATATTTTTTGTTTTTTGAAATAAAATAGAGTCAAATAAATGCAAAAGAAATTATTTAATTTCAGCTAGTTGCCAAGGAAATATGTCTCATTTTTGTTTTATGTACTAAAATAACTAAAATAACTGAAATAAAAATTTATAAAAACTATATAGACATGTTCATAAAACGGCTTAAAACAAGCAAACAAAAAAAGACAAAAACTCACAAAAATGTATAAAAAAAGTAAAAATAAAATAAATAGAAATAAATAAAATGTAAAAAAATAAATAAAAACATATTCAAACTATTATTAAACAATCATAATACTGCTACTGGAGCAACAATGTCATTAACAAACCTGAAACAAATTCTGTAGTGAAAAGATGCAATTATTAAGGTAAACAGCTTTTCTTTAAGGTATATCAGGTGAAATATCATTCAGTTTATTTTATTTTTTTAGGGAAAATATATCCATTTATCCATCTATCCATTCAATTGTGCATTGATTTATTTATGCATCTTTTTTCCCATTATATTCCAGTTCCTGTATTTTGTGATATTTGAAGTTCTGACTGTTATGACTGTTCTTGAGTCCCATGTGTGTTGGGTTATAATGTTTTTGTTCTTTCTGAGGAGTTGCGAGAGTATAGAGCAACTCTCTTTGTTATTATATCCCTCTAAAATTAAATCAAAATTGAATGACAAAAAACAGATGTCACCGATTCAAAATCCGAACCAAAGAATGATAACCATTGGCTCAACAAAGCCAATTTATATTAAACAGGAAGAGAGAAACTGACACTTGCAACTCTGTCTAATCCCAGGTCATGTTCAGTTGGCCCTGGTGACATCTCTATTGGCAAGATTTTCATGGATCAAGAAAAAAATACAGCCGATAATGACACGAGAGTGCCTTTAAGAAGAGCACTTCAATGAGTCCACCAGCGCAGAAAATATAAATATGCATACGCAATATGCATTCTTCCATAAAGAGCACAAAAGCCGTGAAGAAAAGACTCAGAGACACCAACTAATGCAAATTAAGAGCATGTGAAATGTAGTTGTCACAAAGAGTTAATAGCTATTTATTCTTTATGGCTGTTATGTGTTGACATTTGGCCTGTGTGAACCAAACTCAGGAGTTATAAGCAGCTGCTGGTCTTGAATATGAAGATCCATCAGTGACCTGTGAAGGTCACAGCATAATGACTTCAAGAGGCTTCAATCGCCATATAACCCTCAAAGCTCAACCGATGGCATCCGAGTGTCACACAAACACAGAACATCTACTGTACTGGACTCAAACGCTTTGACTTTTCGGCTCCAAATAAGCAGCGATCCGTGCGAGGCCTCTGATTGGCTGTCAAGAGGGGAGTAGCGGTGCTCTTTTGAGGCATGATATGTGAGAATGGACAAGTGGACTGACGCCTGATTAATGACCACAAGCACTGAATGCCCTGCTCTCTTCACATGATAATCATTTCCAATGCCAGATGGGGAAAGTTGAAGTTTGTAACTTTCAGGACAATGAATGACAATTCTTTAGAGCGAGGGACAAAGGAGGGAAGCCGGCTAACAGGCTCTTGCACAACACTTGGATGGAATGGGTGGAAGCTTTGTGTTTACAGAAAATGGCCATATAGCAACATCTTGCTGTGATCCTCTTTACACAGATTTGTTTGAATTCTTTTTGTGCTTATGAATAAATATTTGAGTGGACTGAAGCCATAACACAAGGATGATGGGGGGAGCGGGGCTCTTGGCCACAAAGCATCAGCCAAACTCAAGTTTAGACTAAAAGAATACATATATAGTGTTGTTTTTGAAGAATGGCGGCTTGTTACTGTATAATTAGTGCAAATGAAGCCCTTTTTCAAATGTATCTTATGTGAAGAAAAAAAAAAACAATCCCATAATGCATTGCAAAAAGCTTGTAAAAAAATCCATCCAAGAATTGTAAACAAATAAAAATAATAATAATAATAATAATATGCACTACCATTCAAAAGTTTGGGGTCTGTAAGATTTTGTGTGTGTTGGAAAGAACTCTCCTCTGCTCATCAAGGCTGCATTTATTTGATCAAAAATACAGTAAAAACGGTAATATTGTGAAATATTATTGCAATTTAGAAGAACTCTTTTTCTATTTCAACAGTGTTAGAGAGTAACTAGTTACATCTAACAGCGTTACGTGATTTAATTACAAAATAAATGTAACTGTAATCCGTTACAGTTACTGAGAAAAAAATGAGCGCAATTCCATAAAAGCGCGGCTGGAAGAGGAAATTGTGCGTGTGATTTACTGACAGTGTGCATGTTAAAGAACACAGACGCAGCCAGATCATTTCCATAATGACCAGCGCAATCTACCAAGAGCAGCGCAAATTACCGCCTGCTTTAAGACATGCTTTTTCGGGTGTTAAATAATGCCGCAAATACCAGTAATTTGACTAGTGCAAACATTAGTAAATCTCGTTGCGTGATTCATTTTAATGCTCTCCTCCCATAAATTTAGCATCTGAAGGGGAAACTCCTACAAATGCATATTCAATAAGGTCAGGCGCAAAAATAACTGTGTCCACGCCTTTTCAGCGCTAATTCTTCACGGTGCGTCTTTAGTAAATCCTGACAGTACTATATTTACAACAAAAGACAGTTTGCTTTGGCATTGTAAAGTAAAGTAAAGTAAAGTAATTGAATAGTTACACTACTTATTAGATTTTAACTTGTAATCTGTAACCTATTACATTTCCAAAGTAACTTTCCCAACACTGATTTTAATATGTTTTAAATTTGAATTTATTTCTGTGATTCCAGTCTTCATTCTTCAGAAATCATCCAATATGTTGATTTGGTGCTCAAGAAACATTTATTATCGTTATTATCAGTGTTGAAAAGAACAGTATTTATTTGAAATAGGAATATTTTGTAATATTATAAATGTCTTTACTATCACTGTTGATCAAACAAATGCACCCCTGAAGAATAAAAGTGTTTATTTACAAAAAAAGACTATTATTATTATTATTATTAATCATATTTTGAATTGTATTAATTTGATAAAAATAGTACTAATTAATCAAATCTAATTTCGTTCACATCTTGTTATTTTACCCAATATTTAAGTATATGTATTTTTTTTTACTAAACTTAGCAACAAGCCAAATTCTATTGAAATGAACTGTGAGTGAAGTCTCTTGTGTGCTTCTTGTGTGATTTTCTGTATATTGTTTCAAATCTGTCAATTATATTTCAGTCACCCAAAAATTAAAATCCTGTTATCACTTACTCACCCTCATGTTTTTCCAAACCTGTATGAGCTTCTTTAATCTCTTGAACTCAAAAGAAGATATTCTGAAAAATGTTGATATCCAAACAGTTGCTGTTTGCCATTGACTTCCATAGTATGGAAAAAAAGAAAAGAAAAAAAAAATACAATGAAAGTCAATGGCTACCAGCAACTGTTCAGAAGACAGAAACTCATACAGGTTTGGAACAACTTAAGAGTGAGTAAATGGTTACAGAATTTTCATTTTTGGGTGAACTATCTCTTTAAGATTCCTTTACAGGCTGTAGTCATCAAGGCAGTTTAGGTCAGTTCATGGGCATTTCCTCCTGGTCTGCAGGTATCTCATCCTCTCATCCTCTGTGTGTGTGTTAGTATGCGACTATAGTGAAAGAGTAAGCGGAGA
Source organism: Tor tambroides (assembly GCA_021397915.2). Lineage (NCBI taxonomy): Eukaryota > Metazoa > Chordata > Actinopteri > Cypriniformes > Cyprinidae > Tor > Tor tambroides. The sequence continues at coordinate 14,045 of JAFVLL020040940.1, forward strand.
CCTTTGGCTCCAGACTGCCTCCTCCTCAGTCCGGGCCGCAGGTCTACAGGCTGCTCCAGCACCGCAGCGAACAGATGGTGAGCACCGCCCTATAATGGGATGACTAGCATTGCACCGTCCCTGCCCTGGTAACTGCTGGCCTGTGCTGGCATTTTCTCATCCTCAACCCCCTCCCCACAGTGATGGCAGCTCTGAGCGCTCGCACTCCTCCAGTATGCAAATAAGCAGACAGAGAAGGCCTGCTTTCATCTGAATATGAATAGAATGAGAGGAGGCCGCTCACAGGGAGACTGAAGAGCACAAGGGGGGCAGGGCTCGATCTCTACTCCTCCCTACAGACTTCATTGTGACAACATAGACTTAGACCAGACACGGTCAAACACATTAAAAACAATGACGTGTATTTACAGTCATTCCCCACAAGTTTTATCTCTTATCATGTTTAGCATAATTGTGATGTTGTCAAGAAACCAAATATCTAAGATATACGTTGCTTGCATTATGACTTACTTCCAAGACTTCATAACACAGGACAGATATTACACAATGACACAGTCAATGCATCAATGACAAGACAGAGATAAAAACACATGCAGTGACATAATATTAGCCAAACTGCACATCTGAAGAGTAAATCTGCTTTTAACAATAAGATAGATTCCAATTAACTAAATAATCTAGATATCTCAGTAATGTAAAAAATTCTAATTGAATGAGCTGTATTTGAAAAATTTTTTTTATATGAACAATAACTCATGGCAACATTAAAAATAAGCAAGTTAATAGTGAGAATTGGTCCCTATACTAAGGTTTGACCATAATTATTAATAATAAATGTAACCTTTTTATTTTATTATTTACACATTCACATTTTTATTATGGCCAAAGCTATTTGCAAAAAATGCACTGTTAAATACTTTATATATGCAATATATGCTATTTACACTAAGGGAAAACAGCAGTATTTCCTTTGCAGTAAAAACTGCTTTAGTTAAGTATAGCAAATTTAGTAAAATGTAGTACATTTAATAAAGTATAGTACATTTATAAAGTGTAAACAGTAGGTAAATGCTGGCTGCTTGAATGAGCTGTCTTTGAAACCATTGTAAAATCCTGATAAAGGCACACCTGGCAAACCATAAATATTTTATATTTATAAATGTATTGAAAATATTACTATTAAATGTAACTTTTTTCTTTAACAATCACTGTAATGCAGCCTCATGTGGCTTTTTACATTATTCTTCACACATTCACATTTTCATTGTGGTCGAGTCTATTTGCACAAAGTGTAAAAACAGCAGTATTTTCTTTGCAGTCAATAGTACTTCAGTAATGTATGGTCAATTTACTAAACAATAAGTATATTTAAGAAAAGTATAGTAGCGTAAATAGTAGACAGAGGCTATTTATGCTATTTATGCAAATGGTGGCAGATATTGTTTGCACCTCCGTGTGCTATAGTACATTATTAAACAGTATGCAATAATATTTATATACAGTGCATATTATTATATTAATTAAAATGATTAAATGGATGCTACCTTATTGGGACACCCCTATCCCTTCTCCTAACCCTAACCATACTGAACCTGTTGATCAATAAAGGTTGCTCAGCCACTACGTACTTCATTTTCAATTTTCGCATATTTTCTTTGTTTTTATATATGAGAAAAGTGAGAAGAAAGGGATCAGAGTTTGCGTCAAAAATCAGAGACATATCCTGTTGGTTTGAAAATATAGTTATGTACAAATATAGAGCCATCAATACAGTAGGCTATGCAAAACAATATCTTAAGACTATGAACTTTATCTTAAAGGTGGCGTTTCATGAAAATCTGATTTTTTCCATGTTTAAGTACTATAATCGGGTCCCCGGTGCATCTACCAACTCACAAAACGTGAAAAAGAACAACCCAGGAAATTTTTTTGGTAAGCCTTTCTGTGCAAACTTGTGAAAAAACGAGCCGCTCAGATTTCACTCCCCTCGTGACATAGAAAGAGGATCTTATTATAATATTACCGTGCCTTAATCTGTAAGTTTTCACCCACGGCGTCGCCATTGTGTTTTCACAAGCGATAACGTTGTACCAGTTCTAACGCCATGGTGAAAGTTCGAGCAAAGCATGCTAACTGTTCTGTCTTTGGCTGCATTGATGAGCACAGAACACTATTTAGAGTCCCAGCCTCAGAGGAGACAAGAGAGCAATGGATTTATTGATTTATTTACTGTATATTACACTACTGCCACACAGATCTAATATAAACGTGATTTCTTTCTCAGCTGTTTACCTTCACAGACATAACCGACTGTTTTGGTAACTCGTGTGTTTTTAACATAAACTTGTATGTATTTGACAGTTTAAGCGCAATAGGACATAAAAGAGAACTTTAGTACTTAGTTTAGTACTCGCATTCTGTGTGACAGCCGCTTTCTGTGCGCGTGCGCTCAGAAACCCGTATATCAGATGTTTAAACTGATATGGCAGTAAAACGCATAAATTCAGGATGATATACATGATAATCAAAACCACCTTTTTTAGCAGAGTATCTGCGGCACGAGCTGTAAAGGCACAGCCCTATCCTGGAAAAGGGGGCAGGGAGCAGCAGCTCATTTGCATTTAAAGAGACATGCACGAAAACAGCGTGTTTCTGCTTCCACTCTAAATAGGCATTTTTAAAATGATATAATAAATGATCTGTGGGGTATTTTGAGCTGAAACTTCACAGATACATTCTGAGGACACTTGAGACTTATATTACATATTGTAAAAAGGGGCATAATAGGTCTCCTTTAAAGATTTTTCTAAGTTTGAGTATGCTTATAAAATCTCAAAGTTTTAGGGATACAAGAGCCTTTCACTGAGGCAATACCTTCAAAGGGGCACCTCTGTACCTTCTTTACCTCTAAAGCGTGTGTATTAGTACCTTAGGTAAAGGTACAATCTGTGCACATTTTTTGTGAGAGTGTACTAAGAAAAATGAATTTTGTATTCTTTTAAAATCTCTGAAGTTTCATATTGAAGTGCTCCACCTCTTGCAGGCTGATAGAACAAACTTCCAGGCAAACAGCAATGCTTCCTCTTGTGGTAGAATAACAGAGAGTTGCTGATTAAGATGGGTTATGCTGAGAAGTGATAGCAGACGAGCAGTGTTACTGTTGCAGGAAACTCTGCCTGTTTCCTCCCTCGAGTCCCAGAAACACAGTAAAAACAAAGCCATTGATTTGTGTATGGATTAGAAGATCATCGTTTACACCCAAACACAATGTAAGTCTGCTTTTTACATCACTTCTCCTCTTAAAATAGCATTATGATAAAGAAGACTTTTTATATTTTGCAACAGTGCTCAGTGACAACATAGCAAGGTTGTGGTTGCTAGGGTTAATGGCCAAATGGGCCATCTCAAAGTCTCTAGATATGGCTTTTTGACAGTTTATCATGCAGGTGAAAATTAGTGGTTGATCGATATTGATTGTTCAATGGTTGATGGCCAGCACTGATGCTGATATCTTAGAGAGCAGGGTTGCCTATGGCCGATATATATGATAGCACATTATTTAACTGAAAGATAATATAAGCACATGCATAATAATTGCTGAAATTAAATTGACATTAATTTACAGTGACAGCTGAACTCTCCTGTCTGCATCTAAACTGACTGATGTTTTTATACAGTCTACAAATGCACACTTCAGAAGACCTGGATTCGCCAAAGTTACCAAAAATTGTGAGATTAAATGTTTATTAGATATTAAAAGACTTGTTTAAATTATATATTATATATTTGCAGAATCCTGATGGTAGATGAAAAAAACATTATAGGGTTTGCCTTTCTATCACTTTCTATCACTATATGTTTACGCATACTTCATTTACTTTCTTCGTTCAACAGTTCTGTCTGATAATCTGTTAGGCAAAAATGTTAAACAGAGACAGTAAACTAATGAAGATGCAGATCGGGAGCACCTACATTTAGGGGCTGATATTCTCAGCACTGTCAAAATAAAAGTCCCAATTCTGACACTTAATAACTTATCGGTCGATGATTACAATTAAAAATATTGGCCAATATCGGTTTAGCATATTTCATTTGGCTCCTGACCATCATTAACAAGATGATAGCAATTAAGCCCATGCAGCTGTAAAACTCAAGTCATCAAACACAAAATGTGCAAATGCACAAATTTGCAAGCTTTGTGGAATGAAATGTTTATTAGATAATCAAAGACTTATTTAAATTATTTAAATGTGTATTTGCTAAATGCTGTAGCATTTACCTTTTTTTAACTAATAATAGAAAAACAAATGCTATAATACTTTTTTGTGTAATGTTTAATTTCTTTTTTAGACAGCTCTGTCAAATAATTTATTACTAGAACTGTTAAACAGAGACAGTAAACTAATGAAGACAGTAGAGTGCATTAGTGCCCGATCACTTCTTCAGTGTGCGCTGTTTCTTTCCATTCATTATTCCCATAGGGATTTTCTTTAAAACATTAAACCTGCCAGCTAGGAGGAGAATCATAACATTACATACTATTATTTGAAGCAAAAAAGTAACTGAAAATCTGACAAAAAGGCAAAAGTACAATACTATGTACTTAACGGCTTTAGTGAGGAAAAGAACTACAATCCCATGAAGCACTGTGATTGACATTAATTGAATTAATAATGATGGAAAAATATAAAACTATTAACTGCGAAATTTCCTATATATAAATATTTAAGTATTCTGAGAGCATAGGGAGACTAACTCAATTACATAATTTACAGTGCTTCATGGGAGTGGGTGGAGCTAAAGATCTCTTTTGGCGCACTTTACTCACTGTGACATTCTGATTGGTGGAATATTCTGTACAGCATCATGGGTAATGTAGTATTTCACCACAAATTCCACTATTAAACATGATTATTTTAAAAAATAAGTTGAATTAATTTGAAAAGATGGGTTCAACAAAAGAATACACAACCGATTATCAACCTCAGAGCTCACACTAGGTCTGTCTTTAAAGGTTTACCAGTTATTGTTAAAAATCATTTTGGAGAAAATGAATGGAGTTTGTATTTCCAGAACCTGACTGTTGTTTTCTACAGGAGCTCTGACACTCAGGCACTGGCTTTCTCAGCACTGTCAAAATAAAAGTAACACTTCTGGGAGCGTATTACAGAAAAATCCTAACTTTAATATCTTATCTTATCTGTTTGGTAACCATGGTCATTTCAGTTAGGACCGCATTTAGGACAAAAGCTATTACAGAACAGCATTTCCTAAGTGCGTTATCTTACATTAAGTACAGATAGGAATATGGTATTACAGAAACCTCCTAACTTGACAAAGAATTCTAAAAACTGTCTTAACTTTAGGACAACCCCACAGCTATCCTAACTTCAAAATTATTCGAAAGCTAACGGAAAAACAGATTACACTTGCGCTGTCCAATTACATTTATTAATAATTAAAAATGAAGAACGGAGATGTTTAATGGTAGATAGACACATTTTTAGCAACTCTTGCCCACTCCCTGTCTTTGACTTCGTGAGTGAAGGTGAAAACTTACCAAATAATATCGGCTTTGCCTTTTCTACCGAACTTATCAAAGTTTCAATTTCCGTGGCACTGAAATGAAAAGCTTGCCGGTTTTGTTTACCTCATCAGCAGTAGCACAGTGTTGGTTGCTTGGTAACAGACCTGAGAGTCGATTGTCGAACTTGCTGATGCAATTTAAGATTTCCTAACAAGAGATGAGATAAGATTTTGTAAGATAGGATAAGAATCCCAAATCAAGTTAAGATTTGCTTCTGTAATACGAATTTACGAAAAATCCTAATTTAGCGTATCATATTTAAGTTAAGACCTAAGATAAGAAACTTTCTGTAATACACCCCCTGATACATAAGCCAAACCAGAAAACGTATCGGTCTGTGCCGATAATTAAAAAAAGCCAAATATCGGCCGATATATCGGTCCACCACTAGTGAAAATCACACAAAAGTATAGTTGTAATAGCACGCCTCCTCTTAACAAGCTGCCTGATTTGAGGTAACATGTCTTTAGCGCAAATTGTACGGGACAACATCAGTTTTAAATGGGTGGTAGCAATAGTTTACAGAAAAGCAGCAAGCTTTTACTGACGGCAGGGCGCCTTTTGGTATGTGCGGTGACATTCTGCACTGGGCCAAAAACAAACAGAGCACACTCGCTCTAAGTCCCGTCACAAAGCAGCACTGTCAGAGCAGATCAGCCCGCCACGTTCCCCAGCCCAGGCGTTTGTTCTCTGAGACCTCTGCTCGCTGTCAGGAGGGATGAACGTTAACGCTCCCAGAGGTCCGCCGAGTGCCACTGACAGGGGCTTTCTGCCTGCCCTGCCTAATGGGCACAGGAGCTGGAGCGCGTCTGCGGCACAGGGAGCCCTGCATGCCCGGATTTGTCATTTGTGAGATTTAATTTGTCCAAGAATGAGCCGGAGTCAGAGGTCAGTCGGTTGGAGAGCCGACCTGCTGACAGGTTGACCACTCACAGGGGGCTAATGAGAGCGCTCGGCCAAGTGAACGGAACAAAGGCAGACGGATTACATGGACTCATTTGTTGACTGGAATCAATAACACCAGTCGGTCGGATTCACATTTCCTCCCTTGCTCAGCACCGGAGGACTCTATTCATGGAACGTCACACTCAGGCGTTTTCAGCGCAAGTGATACACGCATACTTTTTCACTCGCGGCTCACGCTGCAGCAGGCGTCATCGATTTTGTGGCTTTTTCCACTTGGGTTGCAGCATTGTCACTGGTGGGCATAAGCAGGGTCCCCCTTTTATGTGCGTCCTTCTTTTTCCACTTGCCCACTCACTATTTCGGTTTAGCTTATTTTCTTTGGCCACTGACCATCACTAACAGGCAGACGGCAATTGAGCCAAGAGCAGCAGTGAAACTAAAGTCATCAAACACTTCAAAATATGTGAGTGTGTCCTCAACGGATTTATGAGCGAATCTCACAAAACTTGTTTAAGAACATGTTCAGGTGGTATTTCGCTGCAAAATCGAAAGGAAAACTAAAATATATTGTAATAAATAATGAATAAACACTTTTACTTACATTGATTTGAATTAAAAAATTTACAGTATTATTACAGTAATATTATATTAAAATGTTTATACTGTAATATAGAAAAATGTATGCATTACAGTAATAGAAATCTAATGAGAATCACTGAAGAGAATTACAAAAATTACTTTAAAGTGCAGTGCACTTATGGGAATTGTAATATAATAATAAAAACTTATTTCAGTAATGAAAATCTAAAATAAGAATAATGAGAATTACTATATATATATATATATATATATATATAAACAAAAAGACTAGACACATTTTGTCAATAAAAATGTGGTGAAAAATTTACAAACTTCTCATGAGAAAAATTAACAATGCCAAAAAATCTTACTAAAACAGGTTTAATTGTCACTTACTCTAGATCAGGTTTTGTGAGTTAAAGAAAAATGAATACTTAATTAAATCATGAAAATGTAAATATACTAAATAATTTAAAATCACAACAATATATTTTTATTTTAGTATAATTGAGATACTATTATAGTTTTTATTAATATATTGAATTAGCTTTTATTTATTTATTTATTTTTATTTTCCATTATATTTTATTTTAGTTAAAGTTTTAATGATTGCGTTGTGTGTGTGTCATTTTTATTTATTTATTTATTGGTCAGTTTTTTTTAAATATGTCTATATAAATTGTTATTAATTTTTATTTCAGTTTTAGTTACTTTATTACATAAATTTAAACTAAATGAAAATGAGAACTAGCAACTAGCCGAAATAAAGTATGTTTTATTTTATTTAAGTTAATATTTCTTTTATTTCAAGTACCATTTTTATGGTTTTAGTTTTAGTTTGAGTTAACTGTAATAATCCTGCAACGATCTACATAACATACTTTTAACATACTAAAAAAAGAGTAAATATTTTATTTGTTTACCTGCATGTCATGTGACCATTAACCGTCTATTAATCAGAGAACTGTGAATAAAATGTGTAGTTAATTTATTGAAATATTTACAAAAAAAAATCTCAAGTGGACTTCAAGTAATTCTTTTATGTCAATAAAGTTTGGCTGACAAAAAAGTTTGGGAATCCCTGCTGTACATAATCACTGTGAACTATAAAAAAATGTGTTAAGCCAGTCTACAGCTAAAACTTCTCAAATCCAGCGTCTCTCTCTCTATGTGTGTGTGTGTGTGTGTGTGTGTGTGCATTTGTTCCAGTGGAATGCCTCTGATATTGTTCAGCCTGATGAGGTCTGGCTAAAAGTTTTACTGAGGAAGTGCATCAGGACCTAGAGGAAGCCCTTGCCAGTATCCGCCCTCTATCTACTGCACAGGGAAGGGGAAAAAGAAACGCTAATGTAAACAGAACCACAGCCATAAACTGTCTGATTGAACCTGACACAATGTAGAGAGTGTTTACCTTTCACTCTTGTATGTTGATTGATTTTTATTTGCTTTAATGACATCATTATTTTTGTCCTGTTGTTGCTCTCATGGTCTGAAACGAATGTTTTCGAATCAGAAAGTCCTTTCAATGAGCCAAACCGTGACTTCAAACCTGAAAACAATGAAAGAGGAGCTGAGAAATGCTATCAGGGCTTTTAGAGGTCTCGCTGCTGGTAGTGTTCAGCAGGCTTCGCTTCACAGCGGGGTGAACTCCGCCGTGCCAGCAGTGTGTGCCAGCATTGTCAGCAATGTCAAAAAGAGAAAGAAACAGGGGGGGAAAAGAGAAAAGTATTATCCTAAATGATTGAGTAAGAGCTTGGAAGCAGAAAAGTCCACTAAACAATGAGCAAAAATCTGTGATTGTAAAGGAAGATTCCTGCTGGCTCAGGATTAGTTATGTTGAACTTGTGCTGTGAAGTAGTTTCAAAATGCAAAATAAACAAAGGAAGCCATAAACACCATTCTGGTTGTTATATAAGTTGTAAATAAAGATTATTGGAGCACCATTTCAGTCTTACCTCAAAATTTCACACTTAATTCAATGCATTACTTGCCTTTAAAAAAAAAACGAATTCTGTGTGAAAATAGTTTCAAAGCCATTTTTATTTCTGTGTACAGTAAAAATGATCTTCTTTGGTGTCTGTGGTTGCCAGAACTTTACTGAAAAAATTACTGTGGCAATGTTTCAGGCATTATGGCATATTGGGGCATCTTGTGACAAATCCTTGTGCTTGTTTTCAATATAAATTATAAGATGATTCATATTCTATTAAAATGACTTGTCCTATTTAAATTCATGTAAATTCATGTGTAAAAGTGGACTTACTTGTATTGAATGTGCACTTTCATGATAATGCTTTTAAACACTTTTATAAAGTGCTCTTTGTAATACTGGTTAATGAAATATTTCACTTTAAAGTGCACTTTAAATTCATTATGTTTTAATAATCTTCGTCACACTTTATTTTAAGGAAAATTGTTCGAAAGCTAACGGAAAAACGGATTACACTTGCGCTGTCCAATTACACTTATTAATAATTAAAAATGAAGAACGGAGATGTTTAATGGTAGATAGACACATTTTTAGCAACTCTTGCCCACTCCCTGTCTTTGACTTCGTGAGTGAAGGTGAAAACTTACCAAATAGTATCGGCTTTGCCTTTTCTACCGAACTTATCAAAGTTTCAATTTCCGTGGCACTGAAATGAAAAGCTTGCCGGTTTTGTTTACCTCATCAGCAGTAGCAGAGTGTTGGTTGCTTGGTAACAGACCTGAGAGTGGATTGTCGAACTTGATGATGCAATTTAAGATTTCCTAACAAGAGATGAGATAAGATTTTGTAAGATAGGATAAGAATCCCAAATCAAGTTAAGATTTGCTTCTGTAATACGAATTTACGAAAAATCCTAATTTAGCGTATCATATTTAAGTTAAGACCTAAGATAAGAAACTTTCTGTAATACACCCCCGATACATAAGCCAAAGCAGAAAATGTATAGGTCTGTGCCGATAATTAAAAAAAAGCCAAATATCGGCCGATATATCGGTCCATCACTAGTGAAAATCACACAAAAGTATAGTTGTAATAGCACACCTCCTCTTAACATTGGTCCCTATACTAAAGTGTTACCATAATCTTTTGTCATGCTTTAAAAAGATACAGTCATCATCATGATGCGTTGACTAAATAACAGACTTAAGTACATGATTATAATTTTAGCTTTAACGTTATATAAGTTCATATATTTTGTATGTACTAATCTGTAACTTCATTGTTACAAATGTATAATTACAGTGTAATTACCATGTATTACAAATATATTGCGATACATGACAAAAGTTTCAAAAGAAATTACATTAAATTATGTTTTATTTTACCATCAATGCGTGTCAGTACATTCAGCAGTACACTTTAACCATATTTAATGATATTTTAACGAGATAATAGAAGTACTTAAGTCCTACTTAAGTGGGTCAAAAAGCACTCTTAAGTTCGACTAATTGAATTTAATATGTAAACTATAATACATTTTCATTTAATTGCAAGTAACATGCAGTTAAGTGTCACTGCATTCAAAACATGACATTCTGTTCACACTTCTTTTAAAGTATATTTCCGTAATAGGTAGTCTTTTTAAAAGTATGCTATAAGTGTACTTCTTCTTCACAAGGGCATACTAACAGAATGTATTGATTACAGATGTTTAACTGTTTTAGTGTCTGCATAGCTACCCTATAGTGAGTGTGTAGCGGAGTAGAGAATCAGTGGTGTGAGTTAGTAGCATTTGTCACAATTAAGAGGAACTTCCCTTTCTCTGATGGTATGTGAACTTCCAAAAAACTGGAAAGCACCTTGACGCCAATGTGACTACTGGAAGAATGCATGCTGAAAATTGCTGAAAATATGTTTAAACCAACTTCCTAAATTTCAAGGCTTTAGTCAGGAAGTCCAACGCACAATAATCTTTCCAACAGTTTGATATGTACAGTTTGACAAGTATTATCATGGATTTCAGATTTTAACATCCTAAATGTGAGATGAAAGAAATGGTTATTATCTAAATTAACTGGTAAAATCTGAATTAGCTTATTTTATTTAAGACAAAAATATTATTTAACATGACTGGGTCAACCTAAATCCATTCATTTATACCAGCAAACTAAATTTTATTGGCGTAATCAGGTACAAACATGTCTTTACAGTAACAATTACAGGTTACTACTTTTTTATGTAAAAACAAAACAAGTGATAATTGCGTAGTTCTTTACCAGAACAATCTACAAAGTGGAGCAGATTTAATGCCGATATGAATGTACAGTATGAACAGACTGCACTATCCACAGTAGGTCACAAATATATTCCATATTGCATTTTAGCGCTCAATTACTAATGGCTTAGTAAAAATCACCAACTTGATTTTTGAGCTTTGGCAATGAGGTGTGTTACTTTGACAGGAAAACTCCTGCTATCACTGACCTCTGACAAACAAGACTGATCAAAGCTCCTGACTGAGACTGAGAGGAAGCACACTATGAATGAGTTTACGATCTCAATTACAGGCTCAGCTCTATACCTCAGTTCATTGCTTTTTTTAATCCATTAATAAAGACTACATGAACGTACAATATAAAATAATAAAAAGTAGGTCAAATTGTCAAAATATCCGCTTCAAACTTAGCAAGTGCAGGTTAATCTAGCAGATGACCGGCATGTCGCTGAGGCAGATTCCTAAAAAGCCATTAGCATCTTGTGAGCTGATAAAATGGCCATTCAAGATTCAGGATCGACAGATGCACATTAAACACACCAGCAGAAGTCACCCCTCAATACTGTGCATGGATGTGTGGTTATGTATAGAGACAAGGAGCCCATTTTCACCATCACAGGAGGGTCTGCCCAAATTATGAGTCAGGAACAAGACAGTTTCCTTGGAATCTGTGCCCATTTCCTATTTGACAATGCAAAGAATGAGCCTTTCCTTACTGTGGCCATTTCCCTCTCATATCCTGAGACCACCCTTTCCATCCAGGCTTGTTACAGATTTA